>JAPVLO010001656.1:0-63122 GCA_027257055.1 Cephalopachus bancanus | reverse complement strand
CACTACTCTTGCCTTCGTTTGTGATTCATTTGCCTGGAAACTCGTTTTTCACCCTTAAACTTTGAGTCTGTGTGGGGTCCTTGTGTTGATGTCAGTTACCTCAATGCAGCTAATTTTGGGGTCATGGTTTCTTATCCAGTTTGCTATTTTGTGTCTTTTCAGAAGTGCATTTAGCCCCTTCACTTTCAAGGTGATTGTTGAAATGTGATTGTTTATCCCTGTCATGAGGTTCTTATGACATTTTTTCTTTGCCTATTTTTTTGGCTTTGGGAGTTGATATAGGTGTGTTTTCAAGTTTGCTGCTGTGCTGTATTCTCTGTTGATTTTGTGCTCTGCTGTTGTTTTGGTAAGTGTGTGATCATTCTTTTTCCTTCTTGTCGCTTTCAATAACGACCCTCACACGATTCTTCTGCAAGCTGCTTTAATCCCAGGTTACTACATCATTCTTCTTTCTCTTTCTCCTATTCGTGACCTTAAATCTAGTATCTCTGCCAATCAATTAAGGTAACGCGGCACGCCCCGATAGGCCCGTAAGAGAGGATTGTATGCTGACATCCTTTAGTTGCCTTATTAGGGCTTGTTTTGTCTTGTGGTCTGGCTGCTTCGGGCGCCATGTTAGGGCGGAGGCGCTCCACAGCTCCCCTTTTTTATTTATTTTGGCAGGAGAGGGTAGTGGTCACCCCCCATATAACAAGGACCATGTAAGACAGTCTATCTCGCGCGTGTAATCCCAGACCGACTGCCCACCTGTCCGACACCGATTTTCTGGGGATGGGAGAGGCGGTGTCAACCCATATGCAGCTGGACATGCCCTCCACGGGATAACTCCTCCGGGGCCCCCCGTGTGCAGTACTATTCTCACATCCTGTCCTGCTCTTATTGCCCTAGCGCGGCAACCCAGACCTGAGGGGATTGATCCACCTCCATGGCAGCAAAGGCCTGCGCTAGTAGCGCACGGTCACGTGCATTGCATCGATGCATACGGCAGAGACAATAGAGGCACAGGACACAACAAGAGAATAACAAAAAGGCCATTGAACCCATTCCCGCCCACTCTTTAAGATGGTATGCTGCCTGGGTGATCCGGGAGGCCAAGGTTTTGAGCGACTACTGGATCTACTCTGATGGAGTTGACGCTGATGATTTCAAGACGTAGAGCCTCCGTCAGGTTGTCAAAACTCTTGGGACCAATTACCTAAAAGATGGAGGGAAAGCTTTTGAGAGAGGTTAGCAGCAATGGTCATATTGTGGTATGGGATGCCAGTTACGCATAAAGCAATAGTGTGCCATTCACCCCCTATTTGCACCATGCCCCAGAGAACTACTTGTTCTTGTACCACGTCAACTTTTTGATCTAAGATCATAATGCCGCCACACAAGTGACTGTTAATATGACTTTGGCAGCAACAGTGGAAGACAAGGTGTTTAAAGTGGTGGCGGTCTGTACTGTGGTACACATGGCAACAGCGGCTGTAGCAGCTGCAGCGGCCGCCATTGCAATTGCTGCAATGATGGCAGCTGTAATGCCGAAGTCTCTCCTCTGTCTAAAAGGAGAGAGAGCTTTAGGCCCCAGCAAGAGTGTAATAGAAATCAGGGGCTGGTGCCAGTTAAAAATCTGGGGAAAGTACGTGCCGAATAAGTGTCTAGGAAATACTGTTAAAATTCCCCATTGTTGCTCAGCACGACTTATGGGGAGGTTCAGCATCAGCGTTCCCAGCAGAAGCCACGTCGTCGGACTCATCATCAGCAATCGGGGTTCGTTCCTGGGGGGTCTTTGTAGTGCGTGTTAGTCGCACAGGTACCCACACCGGGTCTGGGCTGTCCTGTGGAAAAACACACACAGATCCTCTCGCCCACGTTAATACTGGGTCGGGACCTCTCCATTGTCCCGTGATAACATCTTTCCATTTAACATAGCCCCTTTTATGCGGTACTGCGCCTAGATGGCGGTCCGCAGCAGAATTGTTCTCGTTGTCCAGCTGAAGAAAATTTAAAGTTAATAATGCTAATGACAGTCTTTGTTTAGGTTTGTAACCCATGCCTTTTCCCCCCTTTTTGTTTTTGAAGTAGTTCTTTTAGTGTGCGATGAGCCCTCTCGACTATCCCTTGACCTTGGGATTATAAGGGAGCCCATGGCGCAGGTCCACGTTCATTTGTGCACAGAACCGTTGAAATGTTCGGGGGGTGTAGGCGGGGCCATTATCTGTTTTGATTTGCTGAGGCATGCCCCAGGCGGCCCACGCCTCCAAGCAATGGGAGATAACATGATGTGCCTTTTCTCCAGCCATGGCCGAAGCAAAAAAAATTTCCGGAACAGGTATCTATGGAAACATGGACATATTTGAGGTTACCGAACTCTGCCACATGAGTGACGTCCATTTGCCAAACCGTGGGGGGAGAAGGCCTTTTGGATTCACCCCCATGAAGGGGGGTGGTGGAAAGTAACACATGATTCGCAAGATTTTACAATATCTCTGGCCACATGACGTGGTATTTGGAAAGGGTCTGTAGTGTTTTTGAGTTAACATGAAACTGGGCATGAAAATCTTGTCCCTTTTTGGGGCAGGGGTTACAAAGAAAGCCTGTTGAAGTCGCGTAAGGTTGTCAGCCTGGGCATTACCCTCACTGAGGGGTCCTGGTAGGCCAGTGTGCGCACGGATATGCTGAACAAAGAATGGCTCTGAACGTTGCCATATCAGCTGTTGAATTTTGGAGGCAAATGTATGTATAGGGCTAGCGGGGGATATTGGGCCCTGCCACTTCAAGAGATTTAACTAAATTGATTACGTATTGGGAATCTGACAACAAGTTAAACGATCGAGAAAAACGTTGAAATACGGCCAAAACAATTTGAAGCTCTACCTGCTGAGGAGAGCCGGACTGGAATTGTATTACCGTGGGGGAATGTCCATCTGCTACATATGCGCCAAGGCCAGTTTTGGAACCGTCTGTAAAGATATTAATACCCTGAGGAATGGGGTCATTTCGAGTGATTTGAGGGAAAATGACCCGGGGGTTCTTTTACAAAGGACAGCATGGGATCTTTTGGGAAATGATTATCTATCTGTCCTACAAAGCTGCACCTTAGGATAGCCCATACATCCACTGTAGCAGCCAATGTCTGCACTTGATAGGCGGTGTATGGCACCACGAGGAGGTGCGGCTGTTGACCAAAATGCATTAGGCATTGTTGTAGTCCACGGATGGCCAACTCAGCAACAGCGATTGGATAATGCTCCACTGTTTTTAGTATGGCAGTCTTCGGATGGATCCATAATAAGGGGCAATCCTGCCACAGTACTCCCGTTGGCTGAGTCTGAGTAGGGAGAATACAAAGCCATATAGGGCTCTCTAAGGAAACACGCCTAAGAGTGGCTGTACTAATTGTCTTTTCTACCTTATGTAGGCCCCTCTAGCCTCCTCTGTGAGGGATCTAGGGGAGTCTAAATGCGGGTCTCCTAACAGGATGTCATATAAAGGACATAAATCTTGATTTGGAATTCCTAATGACGGGCGGACCCAATTAATATCCCCTAGCAGTTTTTGGAAATCATTGAGGGTTCTCAAATTATCTGTTCTAATGGTAAGCTTCTGGGGCGTGATGGTATCAGGGGGGATTTTTAATCCCAAATAATCTATTATCTTGTCTTTCTGAATCTTATCAGGAGAAATATAGAGGCCCTGAGCCTCCAAGGCCTTAATCACTTGTTTAAAGCCTCCTCTAAATAGCGGTCATCCTTGGAGGTCAGCAGGATGTCATCCATGTAATGGATGCATCTCAATTCAGGGAATTGCTGTCTAATTGGGTGAAGCGCAGCATCAACAAAGTCTGAAAAAAGGGTCTGTGGAGCCCTTTAGTAATTTTTGGGGAGATTACCTGATACCTCCCCTCGGCTAGGGAATGCCTTCCAGGCTCGCATTGCCATGTGATTAATTTGATCATACACAACCTGGGGTATCCTATCTGTTGGTTAGCAAAACGGTCCTGCCCCAACAGCATATCAACGTCCCAAGCCCCGTTACCCACCGCCCGGTTTTTTGCTGCCTGCTCATTAGCCAATTCTATATAATAGGCCCCAATCTAAATATTGTCCCAGGTTCATGCAAGCCTTCACTAATCTCTGCCAGTCTCCGGGGGTCATGGCGAACCGGGCTAGTGCCTCCACCATTGCTGTCGTGAAGGCAGCAGTGAGCCCGTACGTTCGTACGGCCTCCGCGAGTTTTTTACTGTTTTGAAATCTAATGGTTCATGGTACCGGTTTCCTGCATTGTCCACGAACACCGGGAAAAATTTGCCATGTGCCGCTGGCATGGACCTCCCTCCACACTTCATTGTTGAAAGAAGCGCCTCCTTTTCTGGGAGGCACAGAAGGATTATACGGGGGAGGAACTCCTACCAACTCAGGGACAGAGGATCCGCCCTTATCTCGGGCGCGGCCCCAACTGAGTTCTAACTTTTCAACTCGAGTCACGAGATCTCTAAGTTCCTCATCTGACTCCAGTTCTGAGTCAGAGGCTGCCTCGCTGTTCCCTCTTGAGGAAGTTGATTGTTCCTCTTTTATTTGGTCAAGCGCTGCTTGGCCTTGCTCGACTGTTTGCACGCACTTTTGATCTTCCAAACAGGCACGAACCAGTCTCCAAAGGGGCTGGACCCCGCCTGCCACCTCTCCTAGCTCTCGGGGTGGTCAGTATCCTGCCCCACTTTGTCCCAACTACCCACTGTGAGATTCCCCGAAACAGCAAACCACGGTGCAATCTCGTCTACCTGTGTGATAAAATCAGTCAAGGTTTTATCCCTTAATTTTAGTCCTTTTGTTCTTAGGAGAGTTTTAAGAGCCTGAAAAAGCGGGTGAGAGGAAGTAGTGCCCATGTTAGCAAAAAGGGGATCACCTCTAAACCCAGGGCCCTTTTAGATCACCTCTTTACCGAGGACCTTCCCCAAAACGCCTCTTTACCGAGGACCTTCCCAAAACGCCTCTTTGCCGAGGACCTTCCCCAAAACGCCTCTTTGCCCAGGACCTTCCCAAATCGCCTCTTTGCCGAGGACCTTCCCAAATCGCCTCTTTGCCGAGGACCTTCCCAAATCGCCTCTTTTACCGAGGACCTTCTTAAATCGCCTCTTTACCGAGGACCTTCCCCAAAACGCCTCTTTTACCGAGGACCTTTTAAATCGCCTCCTTACCGAGGACCCTCCCAAATCGCCTCTTTACCGAGGACCTTCTTAAATCGCCTCTTTACCGAGGACCTTCTTAAATCGCCTCTTTACCGAGGACCTTCTTAAATCGCCTCTTTACCGAGGACCCTTTTTATTTTTTTCCCCCCCTTGTGGGATCTACATACAGTCGACTCCCTGAGCAGCTGCAGTTCTGAATCCAAGGATTTCGGCTTCTTCGAGTTCCCCGTACGGGCCACCACTTGTCGCTTTCAATAACGACCCTCACACGATTCTTCTGCAAGCTGCTTTAATCCCAGGTTACTACATCATTCTTCTTTCTCTTTCTCCTATTCGTGACCTTAAATCTAGTATCTCTGCCAATCAATTAAGGTAATGCGGCACGCACCGATAGGCCCGTAAGAGAGGATTGTATGCTGACATCCTTTAGTTGCCTTATTAGGACTTGTTTTGTCTTGTGGTCTGGCTGCTTCGGGCGCCATGTTAGGGTGGAGGCGCTCCACACCTTCTTTCATCTGTTGTGAATACTTTTTATGTGTTCCTGTAGAGGTGGTTTGGAAGGTGCTTAATCTCTTAGGGATTGGCTACCTTGGAAGAATTTTGATTATCAGTGAAGAAGCTGAGCTTGGCTGGTTATAAAATTCTTGGTTGAATTTCTTTATCTTTAAGGATTTTGAATACTAGGTTCCATTCCCTTCTTGTTGTAGCCTTTCTGTCAATGTGTCTGCTGTTATTCTGAATGGTTCTCCCTGGTAGGTAGTCTGAGTTTTCTCTCATGATGCCTTTAAAATGTTCTGATTTGTGCCTACTTTGTGCAGGCAAATTACTATGTGTCTATGGTTTCTCTTTTCATTTGATGTCCTGTGGGGGTTTTCTGCATTTCCTATGTTTCACTGCCATATCTCTGTTGAGAAGAGGAAAATTTTCCTTGATTACCTCTTGGAATACTTGTTCCAAGGTGTTCTTCATTTCCTTTCCTTCCTCTGGGATTTCAATAAGGCATAGGTTCGGCTTCTAGATATAATTACACATCTCTTTTAAGCTTATTTCTCTATTTCTGAGTTTTCTTTCTATGTTTTTTACAAATTGGGTTAATTCCATGTTCCAGCCCTCAAGTTCTGACATTCTTTGTTTGGCTATGTTAATTCTGCTTTCTATGCTTGTCATATTGTTATTTATATCCTGCACAGTTTTTTATTGTTACAATTTCTTTCAGTTTTGCAGTTTGTCTTTCTTGCATCTTATTCACTCCTTCCTTCCATTACCTAATCCCTGTAGTATTCTGAGGCCAGTCATTGGCAACTCTAATTGTTTGGTCTCTGATGTCTGAATTTTTAGGAGATTTATTTTTGCTACACTCGAATTTATGTGTGGTCTTCCATTGGTTTTTACTCATTTGTGACAGAACTCTTGCCCGTATTTTAAGGTCCATTATTCAGGGTCTGTGGAAGAGGCTTTCCCTTCTGCTGTTTGCTCAGGCTACTTTTCTTCCTTGATCAGGGCTCTGAATTTGTTCTATTTTATAACAGGACTTTGGGTGCAAAGCTTTGTTTTCTCTTGTAGTCCTGAAAGTTGAATAAGTTAGGAGATGGGGGGGTAGGATCCAGAAAAAAAAATTTTAATGTTCGCTGATTGTGGCAAGTTTTTCCTGAGACCCACTCTCAACTACCACTATATATGATGATGAAATGTGTATGTGTGTACTTTCTGAGTCCAAAATACAGTGAAAGCAAGGAGGAGCACAGAGAAAAATAGATTGAAATAAGAATTTTAAAAAGTAACAAACCCTGAACAATGAAATCAGAAATCAAAGCAAAAATTTGAACCCACACAGACATACACTCACATTCCTCCAAAAATTGAATAATAACAAGGTGAAGAAAAGCAAAGAAGAAAAAAAACCAGGAAAACCACACACACACACCACACACACACACACACACACACACACACACGTAGTACAAAATGAGTGGAGGATAAACAGCATTCAGAAAAAAAGGCCCCAAAGGAATTCAGCTTCAAGCTTCAAGCATTTATTGACACACATATTTAACTAAATAATTAAAATTAAAACAAGAACAATAGAGCAAAACAAACTAACAATGTATATCTGAAAGCTGAACACCCGATCATTCACAAACAAATGGAAACCAAAGAAAAAACAAAACAAGACAGAAAAATACAAAGAAAAGTAAAGAAGAAATAAAAGGGAAGAATTCAGATCAAACTCTCACATACACATAAATGTGCAAAGAAAAAATGTTTTAAAATAGATAAACCATCAACAAACAAGCCAATATTTTTATTATGAAGATGTGGAGTAAAATTCAGGGTCAGGTATGCAAATGTGCTTGTTACTCTTGATGAAGTGGTCCCCCACCCCCTGGGAGTTTCCCCACTACTGCCAGTCTCTTTCTTATAGTATTACAATAAATGCTCAAGGTATGCTTATGTGTGAGAATGTATGGTACTCAGTTCTTTGTTTCTGTGAGAAATCACTCAACGTTATAGACTCTAAGTCCATCCAAGTTGCTATAAAATTCATAATTCTATTCTTCTTTATGGGTGCATAAAATTGCATTGTGTGTGTGAATCCCTTTTTAAAATCCAGTTCTCTTTTAATGGATAGCGAGTTGGTTTCATGTTTTTGCTATTATGAATATTGCTGCAATAAACATGTATGCGCAGGTATCTTTTCAAAGAGTGATCTGAGTTTCTACAGTCATATTCCTAGTAGAATTGCTGGGATGTATGGAATGGCAATTTTTAGATTTTTTTAGGAATTTTCACACTGTTCTCCACAAAAGTTGTACTAGTTTACATTCCCACCAACAGTATAGAAGTGTTCACTTTCCCCACATCCTTGCCAGCATCTTTGGCTTTTTTTTTGAATTATTGATGATGACCATCATGACTGGAGTTAGGAGGATTTCAGGGTCATAAGGGAAGTCGATTTTAGGTCTTTTAGGAATAGCCAACTGTTTTTCACAGAGGTTGTACTAGTTTACAATCCCACCAACAGTGTAGAAGTGCTCCCTTTTTCTTGCATCCTCTTCAAAATCTGTTGTTTTTTGAGTTATTGACGATGCCCATCCTGACTGGATTGGTATCTCAATGAGCTTTTAATCTGCATTTATTTGATGACTAGTGAGGCCGACAATGTTTTCATGTATCTGTTAGCTGTACTTTTTTTCTTTTTTGGAGAAGTGCCTATTCATATATTTTGTCCACTTTGTAATAGGCTTTTAGATTTCTTTTCAGCACATTCACATTCCCTTTAGATTTCAGATGGTCAACCTTTGTAAGATTTACAGTGTGTTTTTTTTTACCCAGTCTGTGCGCTGTCCCCCACTTTCTTGATTGTTTCTTTTTTCTTTAATTTAATTTTTTTATTTTAAAATTGTGGGGTACAATTAAGGGTTAGGTATAAAAATATTCACAATGCATGTACCATTGTTGATGACGTGTTCCCCCTTCCCAGACAGATTCCCATACTCCCAATCCCACCTGCCTGCCCCCACCCAACTTCTGGCAGTCACCTGAACTGTCAGTCCTTTTCATGGAGTATTATGATAGTTGTTCAAGATCCACTTATGAGTGTGACATATGACACTCAGTTCTTTGTTTTTGTTAAAGATATATCTCAGTATTATAGACTCTAAGTCCATCCAGGTTGCTGAGATGCTCGTGATTTTGTTCTTCTTTATGATTGTGTAATATTCCATTGTTTATATGTATATTTTGTTTTTATTTTTTTTTTTCATTTTAACATAGTGGGGTGCAATTCAGGTTTAGGTATACAAATATGCATTGTGCCGGTCCCATTGAAGAAGATGTGTGCTTCCATTTCCCAGGAAGATTTCTGCTACTGTCAACCCACCTCCCTTCCCCCATCATCCCTCAGTTTCCACCTAATATCAATTCTTTTCTTATACTATTACAGTATTTTTTCAAGGCTCACTTATGAGTGAGAACATGTGATACATAGTTCTTTGTTTCTGTGAAAGATCACTCAGTATTAAAGTGTCTAATTCTATCCAGGTTGCTGCGAAGTTAATGATTGTTTTCTTCCTTATGACTGCCTAATATTCCATTGTGTATGTGTACCACATCTTTTATCCAGTCCTCTTTTGATGGGCAGCACAGTTGGTTCCATGTTCTTGCTATTGTGAACAAGGCTGCAATAAACAGACGTGTGCAAGTATCTTTTTCACAGAGAGATTTGAGTTCTTCTGGGTATATTCCCAGTAGGGGGATTGCAGGGTCATATGGAAGGTTGATTTTTAGAAGTTTTAGGAATTGCCACACTGTTTTTCACAGAGACTGTACTAGTGTCCCTTTCCCACCAATGGTGTAGAAGTGTCCCCTTATTCCACATCCTCTTCAGCACATTTTTTTTGAGTTATTGATGATGTCTATTCTTGCTGGAGTTAGGTGGTATCTCAGTGTAGTTTTAATTTGCATATCTGTAATAACAAGTGGGGCTGTTTCTGCTGGCTGCTGATATTATTCTATTGAGCACTGTGTATTCCTATCTTTTGCCCACTTTTAATATTTTTTTTAACATTTCAGGACGTTTGAGTTCCTTGTAGATCCTAGATGTTAGGCCTTGTCAGACATAGAGTTGGTAAACATTTTTTCTCGGTCTGTAGAATGTCTCCCATTCTCTTGATGGTTTCTCTGACTTTGTTAAAGTCTGTCTGTTTGATGAGGTCCCACTTGTCTATCTTATCTCTTATGGCATAGGTAATTGTATTTTATTAGGAATTGGTTGTCAGTTCCAATTTCCATAAGATTGTCTCCTTTGTTATCTAAGGTTCTTATAGTTTGAGGTTTTATATTTAGGTGTGTGAACCATTTAGAGTTGATTTTTGTGTATTGGGATAGGTAGGGATCCTGTTTCAATCTTTGGCATGTGGTCAGCCAGTTTTTCCAGGACCATTTAATGAATAGGTTCTCCTCTTCCCAGCGGTTGTTGGTGGAGATTTTGTTGAAGATGAGTGGGTTGAGAATTTGTGGTTTTGCTTCTGGAATCTCAATTCTATTCCATTGGTCTGCATTCCTGTTCTTGTACCAATACCAGGCTGTTTTGATTATTATAGCTTTATAATAAAGTTTAAAGTGTGGGAGTGTGATACCTCTTGTTTTTTTTTTTTTTTGAGTTGGACTATCAAACTGTTACCCAGACTGGAGTGCAGTGGCCACTTCCGGCCACCGCCACATCAACCTGCTGGGCTACAGCGATCCTTCCGTCTCGGCCTGCCAAGTAGTTGGAATTACAGGCATGCTCTACCATGCCTGGCTGATTTTTTGATTTATTGTAGAGATGAGGTCTCGCTTCCCAGGTGGGTCTCAAACCTGCAGGCTCAGGCAATCCACTCCCCTCAGCTTCCCAAAGGTGCGGGATTACAGGCTGAGCCACCGAGCCCAGCTACCACCGGTTTTTTGATTGTTTGTTTGCTCAGGACTGTTTTGGCTGTTCTTGATTGTTTATGTTTCCATATGAATTACTGTTTTGTTGTTTCTTAGTCCGAGAAGAATTTCGCTGGTAATTTGATGGGTCTTGCATTAAAGCTGTAGATTGCCTTAAGCAGAATGAACATCTAAACAATGTTGAATCTTCCATTCTGTGCACATGGGATATTTTTCTACCTCTTTGTGTCATCTTTAGTTTCCTTGAGCAGTGTTTTGTAGTATTCACTGCAAAGATGATTCACGTCTCTGGTTAGGAAGATGCCAGTGTGGCCATTTTTTTTGTGTGGCCATTGTGAGTGTGATTGTGCTTTTTATTTAGGTTTCTGTTTGGTTATTATTGGTATATGAAAATGTGATTTTTTTTGCACATTTATTTTACATCCTGAGACTTTTCCAAAGTCCTTTATTATTATTATTATTTTACCAATATTTTTTATTATGTTGTTGTGGAGTACAGTTAAAGGTTAGGTATACAATTACATTTCATTCAGGCAACCTGTGATAAGAGGTGTTTCCCCGTCCCCCAACAGATATTTGCTACTGTTAATCCCATCTCCTCCACCCATAGTTTCCCAGTAACGTCAGTTTTTTTTTTATACCATTACATTGGATGTTCAAGGTCCATTATATGAGTGAGAACATGTGATACTCGGATCTTTGTTTCTGTGAGAGATCACTCAGTATTACAGACACCATTTCCATCCAGGTTGCTGTGAAATTCATGATTTTGTTCTTTTTTATGGCTGCATAGTATTCCATCGTGTATATGTACCACATTTTTAAATCCAGTCCTCTTTTGATGGGCAGAATTGTTGCTTCCAGGTTTTTGCTGTTGTGAACAATGCTGCAATAAATATACGTGTGCAGGTATCTTTTTGATAGAGTGATTCGAGTTCTTCAGGGTATATTCCAGTAGGGAGGTTGCAGGGTCATATGGGAGGTTGATATTTAGAGCTTTAATAATCGCCACACTGCTTTCCACAGAGGTTGCATTAGTTTACACTCCCACCAACAGTGTAGAAGTGTTCCCTTTTTGCCACACCTTCTCCAGCAGCTGTTGTTTTTTGAGTTGTTGAAAATTGCCATTCTGACAGGAGTTAGGTGGTATCTCAGTGTGGTTTTGATTTGCATCTCCCTGATGATTAGTGAGGTTGAACATTTCTTCATGTGTCTATGTCTGCTCGGATATCTTCCTTTATGAAGTGTCTGTTCATATCTTTTGCCCATTTTATGATGGGGTTGATTGTTTTTTTTCTTTTCAGCACGTTTGAGTTCCTTATAGATCCAGGATGTTAAGCCTTTGTCAGATCTGGTGTTTGCAAATACTTTTCCCCAGTCTGTAGGCTGTCTCTCTGCTCTCATGATGGTTTCTTTGGCTTTGCAGAAGCTTGTCAGTGTATTAAGGTCCCACTTGTCTATCTTCTCTCTTATGACCTGTGGGTTTCAGGTTTTTTCAGGAATTGAATGGCAGTTCCGATTTCCATGAGGGTATTTCCTTCATTTTCTAAGGTTCTTATGCTTTGAGATTTTACATTTAGTCTCTGATTCATTTAGAGTTATCCTTTGTGCATGGGGATAAATAGGGGTCCTGTTTCAATCTCCTGCATATGGTCAGCCAGTATTCCCAGCACTATTTACTGAATAGGTTCTCCTCGCCCCAGTGGTAGGTGGTGGAGGCTTTGTCGAAGAAGAGTTGGTTGAGAAATTAAGGTTTTGCTTCTGAAATCTCAATTCTGTTCCATTGATCAATATGCCTGTTCCTGTACCAATACCAAGCTGTTTTGATGAATGTAGCTTTGTAGCAAAGTTTGAAAACTGGTAATGTGATACAACCTACTTTTTTTTTTCTTTTTGCTGAGGATTGTTCTGGCTATTTTTGGACGTTTGTGTTTCCATATGAATTCCTGTGTTGTTTTTTCTAGGTGTGAGAAGTATGTTGCTGATAATTTCATGGGTATTGCATTGAATATGTAGATTGCCTTAGGTAAGATGGACATCTTCACAATGTTGATTCTTCCAATCCATGAGCATGGGATATTTTTCCACTTGTTTGAGTCTTTTTGATTTCTTTGAGCAGTGTTTTGTAGTTTTCATTGTAAAGGTCTTTCACATCTCTGGTTAGGAAGATGCCAAGGTATTTCATATTTTTGTGGCTATTGTGAATGGAATTGTGTTTTTTATTTGGGTTTCCGTTTGTTTATTATTGGTGTAGAGAAATGCGATTGTCTTTTGTACATTTATTTTGTATCCTGAGACTTTGCCAAAGGCCTTTATCAATGTAAGGAGGCCTTTAACAGATTCTTTTGGGGTTTTCAAGGTACACCATCATATCATCTGCATAGAGAGATAACTTTACTTCCTCTTTTCCTATTTGAATACCTCTGATTGCCTCGTCTTCTCTGATTGCTCTACCGGGACTTCCAATACTATTTTAAAGGGGGGGAGGAGTGGGCATCCATTGTCTTGTTCCAGTTTTCGGGGGAAAATGTTTCCAATTTTTGTCCTTTTAGGAGTATTGGCTGGGTTTTTAGTTTTTTAAAATTTTGAGGTATTTCCCCGTATTAGATGTTAGGGTGTTTATCAAAAAGGGGTGTTGGATTTTATCAAAAGCTATTTCTGCATCTAATGATATAATCATGTTGTTCTTTTTTTTGACATCTGGTGATGTATTTAATTACATTTTGGTTTTACGAATGTTGAACCAGGCTTGCATCGCAAGAATGAAGCCTACTTGGTCATGATGGATGATTTTGAGATTATTGCTTAATCCAGTCTGCTAGGATCTTGTTGACAATTTTAGCATCTATGTTCATCAAAGATATTGACCTGCAGTTTGCTTTCTTTGTTGGATCTTTACCTGGCTTGGTTGATTTGGATTCATAAAATGATACGGAGAGAGTTCCATCTTTTTCAATCGCCTTGAATACCTTCAGTAGGTTTTCAGCTCCTCCTTAAATGTCTTGTAGAATTCTGCTGGAAAGCCATCTGGACCAGGGCTTTTTTTTGGTAGTTTTTTATTACATAGTTGACTTTTTTGATTGTTTTTGGGTATTTAGGGTCTCAATTTCTTCGTGTTCCAATGTAGGTAGGTTGTGTGATGTCAGAACGTCCTCCATTTCTTTAAGGTTTTCAAGTTTCTTTCCATACAAGTGTATGTAGTAGTCTCTAATGATCTTTTGTATTTCTTCAGGGTGTGATGTGTTTCATTTTTTGTGTTTTTTGTGTTTTTGGTTTTTTTTCCTTTTTTTTCTTGGTCAGCCTAGCTGGGGACAAAACCTTGTTTATCCTTTCGAAGAACCAGCTTTTTGTTTCATTGATTGTTTTGTATTATCTTTTGTCTTCTATGTCCTGGATTTGGGCTTTTATTTTGGTGTTCTGGTTTCTTCTGCTGAAAATAAGGTTTTCGTGATCTTATTTTTCCAGCTTCCTTAGGTGGATTGTTAGGCTATTAATTTTGCTCCTTCCATTTTCTTCATGTGTGTTTGTAGGGATATAAATTCCCCTCTTACTACAGCTTTCAAGGCGTCCCAGAGACTTTGGTAAGATGTTTCTTCATTTTCATTTGTTTCCAGGTATCTTTTGATCTCTGTTTTGATTTCATCATTGACCCAGGAGTTGTTTAGCATCATGCTGATTAGTGTCCATGTCTTTGGGGGTTTTTGGGGGGGACCTTGTTGGTGTCAATGTTTATTTTTATTCCACTGTGGTCTGAGAAGGTGCCTGGTAGAATTTCAGTCCTTTTAAATTTGCTTATGCTTGATTTATGTCGAATTATGTGGTTGATCTTAGAATATGTTCCATGCGGTGATGAGTAGAATGTGTTTTCTGTGGTCTTTGGATGGAGTGTTCTGTAGGTATCAATTAAGTCCATTTGGTCCAGAGTCTCATTGAGGTTCCGGATCTCCTTGCTAATTTTTTGTCCTGATGATCTGTCTAGGGTTGTGTGTGGGGTATTAAAGTTCCCAGTTATGATGGTGTTAGAGTCAATATCTTTCTTTAGTTTTCCTAGAAGTTGCTTTATGAAAGTTGGTGTGCCTATGTTGGGTGCGTATATGTTTAGGATAGATATTTCTTGTTTATGGAGTGAACATTTTATCATTATGTAGTTGTCCTCTGTATCTTTTTAAATTTTTGATAGCTTACATGGTATTTTGTCTGAAATTAGGATAGTGACTCCTCCTTTCTTTTGTGTTCCATTCGCCTGATAATTTGTTTCCCATCCTCTTACTTTGAGTTTGTGTATGTCCTTTCTAGTGAGATGGGTCTCTTGAAGGAGGTATATTGTTGCCTGGTGATATTTTTTCCATTTTGCCATTCTATGTCTTTTCAGTGGTTCGTTTAGTCCATTCCCATTCAGGCTAATTATTGAAATGTGAGAGTTCGTCCCTATCATAGAGTTCTTATAGAGTTGTTGTTCTTCCACTTGTTTTTTGTTTTTTTTTTTTGGTTTTTTTTAATCTTTCTTTTGGTTTTGGACTTGGTTCATGTATATTTTATTCTTTTCCCTGTACTATTGTGAAGAACGTTGTTCTTTTTCCATTTCTTCTGTGTTTAGCACTTTTTTAAAGTGGTTCATTTAGGGATGGTTTAGTGGCAGCATAAGTTCTTAGGGATTGGATATCTGGGAAAGATTTTAATTCTCCCTCACTGATGAAGCTTAGCTTGGCCGGATAGGTTATTCTTGTTTGAAATTGTTTATATTTTAGGACTTTGAAGATAGGGCTCCAAGCTCTCCTAGCCTGCAGGGTTTCTGTAGATCAATCAGCTGCTATTCTGATTGGTCTTCCATGGTAGGTGATCTGGCCTTTGTCTCTTGCTGCCTTTATCATTTTTTCTTTTATGCCTACTTTGTTTAGGCAAATTATTATATATCTAGGAGTTGGTCTTCTCATTTGTTGTCTTGCAGGGGTTCTCTGAATCTCTTGTGTTTGAATTTTTGCATCACTGATTAGATAAGGGAAGTTTTCTTGAATGATCTCATGGAAAGCTTATTCCAATGTGGTCTCTGTCTCTCTTTCTGCCACAGGGAGTCCGATTACTCTTAGGTTAGGCCTCTTGAGATAATTGCTCATCTCTTGAAGGTTTTTTCTGTCCTTTTGAGCTTATTTTCTGTGTTTTTAAGAGTTTGGGTTATTTCTATATTTCTTGGTCCTCAAGCTCTGAGATTCTTTCTTTTGCTTGGGTAATTCTGCTTTCCATGCTTATCAGTTTGTTATTTATTTCATTCACAGTATTCTTCATTAGTGTTATCTCAGATATCAGCGCCTTCCTAGTTTTCTCTTGTGTCTCCTCAGTTCTTTTTAATCTCTCCATTACTGTCTTGATATCTACATTGGTAGTTTGAGACCCTTCATTCTGGAGGCTCTTCATTGTTTGCATTCCGTGGTCAGTTTTCCCAGTGTCTGCCCTCCCAGGGGTCTGGGAGAGATCCATACTTTCTTTTGATTTTTCTTCATTTGTGTAGATTTTTCTCTCTCCCTCTTCCCCCCCCTTCTTTAATTCTGTTTTTGAGGGAAGGTGGGGTTGCTTTTATTTCTCTTCTGCATTATCCTGTTCTTCCTTATGAGGGTCTTCTGGCTTTGTTCACTTTTCAGGTTGGAGCATAGTATGCAATCTGTCCTTTTTGCAGTTTTGAGGTTTAATTGAGAGGGATGCTGTGGTTCAGTATGCTGATTGTAGCATCCACAAACAGGTGTATGAGCACAGTGGAACCCATTTCCCTCTTCCTTACAATCTGTCCCTTCAGCAGTATTTAGTCTTGGTCCCTAGATTTAAAAGGGCGGTATAAAAGAGGAAATTAATGGAGGAAGGGGGGGTCAATAGGGTGTTAGAAAGAGAGAAGAGTGAGAGGGAAAACAGATATACATACCAACTATTAGGTGAGAAAGAGACACAAGGCCCGGGGAAAAAGTGAAGGGAAAACATGTAAGAAAGGTTTCCTAAAGAGTACTGACAGCTACACAGAGACAGGCCAATAAAATCAAGAAACAGTGTAAGTCAGAAGGCAAGCAACAAACGTGTTCAAAACTAACAGTTACAATGATAAAATCACAAGTCAAAATAAGTGAGAAGACGAAAGTTACTTCTCTGATTTCTGATTCTGACCTCTCCCCTTTGTTTTTCATTGCAGTGTAGGGGTGGGGCTTTGTCTTCTGTTTCACGCTGTTGCCTTAGGAACTCAGGTAAAGTTTGTTGACAGGTTGGTGGGACAATGGAAGTCGCTGCCTGGAGAATGGCGAGGCAGTTTATGCAGGTCTGTTTTTCTCTGCTTGTCTTGGTCCCCCAGCTTGGGATCTTGCACTGAGTGCCTCAGCCAGGGTGGGCCCAGAGTTCCAGAGCTCCAAAGCTCCAAAGGGCAGGTGGTGAGCAGTGAGAGTGGCCCTGGGAATGCACAGGTTACTTCAGCCAGGAATGGGACCAGTGTCTCTGAGGGGGGAGTGCCCAGAGTCTCCCTGAGTGACTGGCGGCTTGGTGCCAGGTGCCAGGTTGGAGACGAGGTAGCCAGGGAGGGAGCTGGGAGATGGCTGGGACCCGAGTCTCCCACACACACAGTGGAACAGCAGCAGCAGAGGGCTGCGATATCTGGCCCTGCGTGGGACTGAAGGTCCCGGGCCTCACACCAGCATGGCTGGTGGTGGGTGGGGGATGGGGGAAGTGAAGTAAGTGTCTTTGTGGGAACTCACATTCGAAGAATCTCACAAGTTCACCTATGCCGTTGCCATATTGTTCCTGTCTCCTCCAAAGTCCTTTATTAATTCAAGGATGTTTTTGACAGATTCTCTTGGGTTTTCGAGGTAAGAAATCATATCATCTGCAAAGAGGAATAACTTGATTTCCTCTTTTTCTATTTGGATAATCCTGATCGCCTTCTCTTCTCTGACTGCTCTAGCTACAACTTCCAAAAGTTTGTTGAACAGGAGGGGTGAGAGTGGGCATACTTGTCTTGCTCCCGTATTCAGGAGAAATGGTCCCAATTTCTGTCTGTTTAGCATTATGCTGGCAGTGGGTTTCTCGTACATGGTTGTTACTATTTTGAGGTATGTCCCATCTATTCCTAGGTGTTCGAGGGTTTGTGTAAAGAATGGGTGCTGGATTTTATCAAAATATTTTTCTGTATCTAATTATATAATTATGTGGTTCTTCTTTTTGCATCTGTTGATGTATTTGATTATGTTTTTTCTCTTATGAGTGCTGAATACACCTTGCATCACATGGATGAGGCCCTGCATGTGGTGTATAATTTTCGAACTAAATTGTTGAATCTGGCTTGCTGTGTTCTTGTTGAGAGTTTTGGCATCTATATTTATCAAGGATATTGAGTGTAGGTCTCTTTCTTTTTGGGTCTTTTACTGTCTTGCATATAAATGTGATGTATGCTTCATAAAATGATTTGGGGGAGTTCCGCCATTCTCAATCACCTGGTATACTTTCAATATGATTGGTATCAGTTCCTCCAGTATGTTTTGTAGAAATCTGTTGAAAAGTCATCAGGCCCAAGTTTGTTTGTTTTTTTTTTATAGATAGTTTTCTTATGACATAGTCAATTTCCTAGGTTGATTTTGGACAATTTATTATCTTGATTTCTTCTTGTTTCAACCTGGGTTAGGTTGTACAATGTCAGAAAGTCCTCCATTTCCTTTAGGTTTTCAAGTTTGTTTCCCTAAAGTGTATATAGTAGTCTTGGCTAATATTTTGCATTTCTTCATGGTCAATTGTGACTTCATTTTTTATAATTCTGATTGGGTTTATTTGGGATTTTCCTCTCTTTTTTTGTTCAATCTAGCTAGGTTATCATCAATCTTGTTTACGCTTCGTGAGAACGAGCTTTATGTTTCATTGATTTTCTTGTATTATCTTTTTGACTTCTATTTCCCAGATTTGGGCTTTTATATTGGTCATCTGGATTCTTCTGCTGAAGTTAGGATTTTGGTGTATTGCTTTTCTAGTTTCCTTGGGTAACTTGTGATCTTTCCATTTTTTTCATGTGTTTTTGTAGAGAGATAAATTCCCCTCTTACTACTGCTTTCATGGCATCCCAGAACTTTTGGTAAGATGATTCTTCATGGTCTCTTGTTTCCAGGTAACTGTTACCACTGTTTTGTGTTCCATGTTGACACAAGAGTTGTGTAGCATCATGCTATTTAATGTCCTTGTCTTTGTGGGGGTTTGAGAAACTTTGTTGGTGTTGATATTTATTATTCAACTGAGATCATAGAAGGCGCATGGCAAAATTTCAATTTTATAAATTTTTTTTATGTGTTATTTATGAACAAATATGTGGTCAATCTTGGAGTATATTCCATGTGGTGATGAGTGGAATGTATATTATGTGGTCGTTGGATGGAGGGTTCGTTAGGTATCAACTAAGTCCATTAGGTCATGGGTCACACTGAGATTCTGTATTTCCTTGCTGATTTTGTGTCTTGATGATCTGTCTAGTGTTGTGAGTGGTATATTAAAGTCCCCCGCTGTGATAATGTTAGCGTCAATCTCATTTGAAGTTTGTCAAGATGACACTATATGAAAGTTGGTGCTTCTATGTTGGGTGCATATATGTTGAGGATGTATATTGCTTGTTTATGGAATTAATCTTTTATCATTATATAGGGACTTTCTGTATCAATTTTATGTTTTTATAGCTTAAATGGTATTATGTCTGAAATGATGGTTACATCTCCTGCTTTCTTTTGTGTTCTTTTCACTTGAAATTTTGCTTCCCATCTTTTACTTTGGGTTTGTGAGTGTCCTTTCTGGTGAGATAAGTCTCATGGAGAAAATATATGGTTGCCCCATGATATTGTAACCATTTTGCCATTCTATGTCTTTTCAGCAGTGCATTTAGTTCATTCACATTCAGGCTAATTATTGAAATGTGAGAGTTTATCTATGTCATAACATTCTTATAGAGTTGTTGTTGTTCCTTTTAGTGTGTTGCCTTTCTTTTCGTTGTTGGTTTGATTCATGAGTGTTTTCAAACTTTTTCCTGCACTCTTGTGAAGAATTTTGTCATTCCCTTTTTTCCCTTTATTCCGTGTTTAGTACTTTCTTAATTGTTTCTTACGAGCAGATGTAGAAGGAGCATAATTTCTTAGGGATGGATATCTGGGAAAGAGTTTAAATCTCCCTCACTGATGAAGCTTAGATTAGCTGGGCAGGTTATTCTTGGTTGAAATTGTTTATGTTTGAGAACTTTGAAGATTGGGCTCCAATAAAGTACTGAACATCAAATGGAAACTGTATTGTGCTTACCGACCACAAAGCTCTGGACAGGTAGAACGCATGAAGCAGACTTTATTGTTTTGTTTTATTTTGAGTTGGAATATCACTTTGCTGCCCAGACTGGAGTGCAGTGGTCACTCCCAGCCACCGCAGCCTCGACCTGCTGGGCTCCGATGATCCTTCTGCCTCAGCCTTCCAAGTAGCTGGAACTACAGGTGTGTGCTACCACACCTGGCTAATTTTTTTATTTATTGTAGAGATGAAGTTTTGCCAAGTTGCCCAGGTGGATCTCAAACCCAAGGGCCGAGTCAATCCTCTCACCTCAGCCTCCCAAAGGAGCAGATACAGGCTGAGCAAATGAGCCCAGCTTCAACCAGACTTTATAAAATACTTTATCTAAATTAATAATAGAAACCAGTGAAAAACGGGTAACGCTCTTAACCCTTGCTGTCCTTTGAGCTAGATGTACTCGAAATAAGGCAGGATTTACTCCCTATGAAATCATGTTTGGAATACCCCCTCCTCTGTTACCCTGCTTACAGGATCCTCTTCTTGAGGAATTTATTAATCTCTGTTAAAGTATCTCAAGTCTTTACAGTGGGTGTAGAACCTTGTCCACACCAATGGCCAAGTTGTACAGCCAACTCCAACTTCCACACCGTGTCATCCATTCCAGTCTGGAAATCTGGTCTATCAGGAAGTTACCGAAAGAAGGACTGGGTCTCTCCTGGAAAGGACCATATGATGCTATCCTCACCACCACAATGTCTCTCAAGGTTAGCAGGTGGGTATGACCCGTGTGCTTTATTTACTATTTGAAGGCAAACCCTCAATCATTAATCTAAACCCATAGGATCCTTAACAGAGGTACAAGAATCTGTGTTGACTTTTACCCACAAGTACCTCCTGAACCAGCTCCAAAGTCTTTAGGATTAAGTTTTCCAGTCCAGAAACCCCCTAGTTTACTTCTTATGTTAGCTCATATGCACTGCTTGCTTAATTGCACTTGGCTTCAATTAGCATTAGATTGTTGGCTTTGTTTAAAATCAAAACCTCCATATTACATAGGAATAGGAGTTGAAAATCTTATCCCAAGCAATGCAGTTAAAACAACTTGTATTCCAAAAACTGTTCATGTCACTATTGGAGACGTAACTGGAAAAGCCTCTTGTTTAATAACTGCAAGTTTCAATTTAACAGGTTATCCATTTTCTGAAATTTGCAATCTGTCTCTTACTAAGATCATAACTCATTTCCAAGCTTATACTGCACCTGCAATACGTGGTTTGCTGGTTCATTAGTATTAACTACTTGTGTTACTGCTGAAATGTTAAACAATAAGCCTGGTTTTATGTATTACTGTTCATGTACTTCGTCAGTTATATGTCTACAGTGACCCCAAGAGTGCTCTTTTAATTTCACACCCTGGAACCCAGCAAAGGTGTGCCTCTCCTCTGTTAGTCCTCACTTTAGTCCGATTAAGTGTGGCTGGGACAGCTGCACTTAGCACTGTTGCCTCAGTATGCAGAGAAAGACGACTAACCAGCTTAACTCAAAACATAAATGATGACCTAGAAAATATACAGTCACCAATAGAACAACTCCACAACCGGGCGAATTCTTCAGCTGAGGTCGTTCTCCAAAATTGGAAAGGTCTTGACTTATTGCTCATGTCTCAGGGAGGGCTTAGGGCTGCTCTCAGAGAAACTGGCGATTTTCATGCCAATACATCAGGAATCATCTAAGAAACTCTCCAAAATGTCTCGGAAAACATAAACCAGCAACAATTAAAAACTAAATGATGCCGGGCTCGGTGGTTCAGCCTGTAATCCCGTGCCTTTGGGAGGCTGAGGTGAGTGCATTGCCTGAGCCCACGGGATCGAGACCCGCATGGGCAGCGAGACTTCATCTCTACAATAAATCAAAAAATAAGCTGGGCGTGGGAACGCATGCCTGTAATTCTGGCTACTCAGAAGGCTGAGGTGGAAGGATCACCAGAGCCCAGCAGGTCGAGGCTGCAGTGGCTGGGAGCGGCCACTGCACTCCAGTCTGGGCAACTGAGTGAAACTCCAACTCAAAAAAACAAAACAAAACAAAACAAAACTAAATGATAATAAGTCCTGGTTCTAACCCCTGTTTATTTTGAACCTATGGCTGACTACCTTACTTACTAGTCTAGCAGGACCTGTCATAATTCTTTTGCTTGGTCTACTCATTGAACCTTGTATTTTAAACAGTTTTGTTAACTTTGTCAAGAAACAAACCAACCCAGTGAAAATTGTATATTCCAGAACCTCTTAGAATTCCCTTCCTTTAACTGAGGAGTCAACGAATTGACTCATGCACAACAAAAAGAGGGTAATAAAATTATCTAAGTCAGTTAATAAAATCAAATTGCCAGCAAAGTAATAATAATCATCATCTTACTCCATTTTGTTTAAAACTTTCATCTTAGTTACCTGCCAGACCTAAGATTAAGTGCCTACATGTAGTGACAGTAATGTTCCAATTACCACAGACTCCCAGCTTTGTACCCTTTGGGCAGATTATGCTGACCATTGACTGCTGAACGTTACAGAATAGTTTCGCAATAGCTTCCATGTGATTGTATGTTTTGTTAACTGAAATCAAATGTTACACTTTAACATTTTCATAGTTTGTCCTTATATTCTGTTAGTGACCTAACCAGGGTAACTCCATTGTATAATGATTCTTTTTCCTTGTCTCTATGCAACTACTTTAAATTATATCTTAATGGCAGAACTCCCAGGACTTCTGGGCACTGTCTATACCTACCTGACATGAAATTAATCAAAGCTTCCTATCAATTGAGCCTCCCAATTTGGTTTTCATGTCATTAGCTAATAGGTGCTATGGTCACTAAGTTGCTATGTACTTTAAGAACCAGAGAGCAGCCCTCTCAAGACACTGTGAGACATAGGATTGTTGGAAATTTTTTCAGAAATGTAGTGACCAGGTTTATTAATACACTTTTATTGTGCCTCTGCTTTTTATTGTTACTCAATGTTGACTAGATTTTTTAAAAAATAAAAAATGTACTTCTCCTACAAATCCTTGTGTGTATTGGTAGGCATCAGTTTTTTATTAATTTGAATTGTAGTTGTTTGTTAAAATTCCATTGTAATTATAGTACAAATTACAAATGATTTATTGTCAAATTATACAAATACAATAGGATTTAAATATTGATGTGCCCAGTAATCATTTTCTGCCTGGTAATTTATTCTAGAAAACGAATAAATTAAATCTTTTTAAAAATTTATTTTAGTTTAAATTTCAGTAGTAGTTTTATATATTTATGGCATATAGTGTGATTTTATAAAAATGCTTACACTGTACTATGAGTAAACTATGCCAATTAGCATCTCCAACACCTTGAGTACTTATTATTTTTGTCGTGAGAATATTTGAATTCTATTTTCCAGCAATTTTGAAATAGACAATGTGTATGAACTATATTACCAGATTCTTCATCAGATCACTAGATTTTATTTCTTCTCTTTTATTAGAATACGAAACCTTTGTCTGACATCTATTTCTCTGTCCATTGCCTTCCCTGGCCTCTGGAAGATTGCACAGTGTGGTCACCATTCATTAGCAATTTTTAAAATATGCCATACATAAGTGAGACCCATGTGGTAATTCTACTAATTTTAATGACATGTACTCACCATAAGTAATTGGTAGGTTGCTCAAAAATCTAACTGTGCTTCACCCATTCATCCTTTTTTCACTTCTTACTCATAGTAGCAAATTATCTTTTTACTGTCTCTATAATAATGCCTTTTCCAAAATGTCATGCAGTTGGAGTAGCACAATAAATAGATATTTTATTTTAACATAATGGTATGTGTTTAAGGTTTTTCATATCTTGTTAGCACTGAATAATATTCCATTTGTGGGATGCAAAATACTTTTTAACCCATTCATTTTCTTGAGGTCATTACGATTGCATCTAAATCTTGGTAATTATGTAGAAATTTACTGTAAACATCTGTGCACTGATTTTTGTGTGGAATAAGTTGCCACCATTTAGGGGTCATGTCAAAGAGTGTGATCACTGTACTGAATAATGAATGTATGTTTAGTTTTGTATGGTGCTTTCAAACTGATTGATAATTTTGTGTATCAAAAAGAAAAAGATGAATTTTCAACGTGATTTATAATTTTGTGTATCCAGAAGGAAAATATGAATTTCTGCTATCCAAAACTCGCCAGTATTTGGTGTTTTCCGGATTTGGACTAGTCAAATAAGCGTGCAGAAATATTTCATTTTTGTCTTTATTTGCAGTTTCTAAATGGTATATGTAGTAGAACATCTTTCCAAATGCTTATTTGTCATCTGTATAACTTCTCATAGAGGGGGCTGCTAAGGTCTAAGGCCCATTTTTATTCCATTGCTTTGTTTTCTAATTGTTTCATTTTAAGTGATCCTTGCATAATTTGGATACTGTTCCATAATTCAATACAGATTTTTTCAAATATATTATTCCATTTTGTACCTTGCTTTCTCAATACTTTAAATTTATTTTTTTGCAAAGCGCACATGTTTTAATTTAAGTAAATACATATTATCAATCATTTACTTTATAGATTGTGCTTTGTTAATGTATCTAAATGTTGTTTCCATAGCCAAGGTCATCTACATTTTATACTGGTATTTATCCTAGAAGTTTTATAGTTTTTCCTTTTACATGAGGTCTATAACTTACATAAAGTTAATTTTTGGTGAAATGTGTAAAATCTGATCTACTTTCTTTATCTCCCCTTTTATATCGTCAAGGATAGACAGTTATTCCAAAACCATTGATTCAAATAATTGTTTATGCTCTGTTGTACTGTGTTTCTGTTTCTCAAAGATCAGTTGATGGTATATATTTGGGTGACTGACGGAGATACTTATTCTACTTCATTGAAGTATTTACTTGCATATTCTGTCACAATATGACACTGTCTTTTTAAATTTTTTTAATTTAAATTTTTATTTTTTAGTTGGAGTCTCACTCTGTCGCCCAGACTGGAGTGCAGTGGCTGTTCCCAGCCACTGCAGCCTCGACCTGCTGGGCTCCAGCTATCCTTCCACCTCAGCCTTCCAAGTAGCTGGAACTACAGGCGCGGGCTATCACACCCGACTAATTTTTTGATACATTGTAGAGATGAGGTCTCACCAAGTTTCCCAGGCGGGTCTCGAACCGACAACCTCTGGCAATTCACTCTCCTCAGTCTCCCAAGGTGCGGGATTACAGGCTGAGCCACGGAGCCCATCTGACACTGCCTTGAATACTGTAACTTTCTGTAGTAAGCCTGGAACGTAGATAGTGTCAGACTTCCAATTTTGTTTTTCTTCCCTGTATCATGTTTGCTATTTCACTATTCTATATAAACTTTAGAATAAGTTTGTTAACATACCTAAATAACCAAATGAGATTTTATTTGAGGTTTTGGTGAATCTGGTTAGCAAGAATTTATATCTTGAATTCTTATATATGGACCATGTATAATTTTCCACTGATTTAGTGGTTCCCTGATTAATTTCATCAGTTTTGCAGTTTTTTTATATGACTTATACGTGTTTTGTGAGATTTATACCTAAATATTTTATTTCTATAGAAATGTGAACGCAAATGGATTATTTTTGAATCTCAAAATGCACTTATTCAATTAAGATAGTTGCAATGTACATCAAATTTATAATGATTTTGCAAGGTAATCTTGTGTCCTGGAACTTTGCTGTAGCACTTATTAGTTTAAAAGTTCCTTTGTTAAGTATTTTTGATTTTCTATGTACACAATCATCATACGTGAGCAAAGCCATTTTTATTTATGTCTTTCAAATCTGTATACATGCTATGTTCTATTATTGTTCAATTGCATTAATTAGGACTTGCAGGAAAAAGCTGAAAATTAGTGGTTATAGGAGACACTCATATTTGGTATCTGATCCAATTGAGAAAGCATCACGTTTCTCTCAGTTACAATACTTTCAGTAGTTTTAGTTGAAGATATTGTTTATCTACTAGAATCAGTTACCATTTTTTTTACCAGTTTTCTAGATTTTTTAAAATCATGAATAATTAATTTTTCCCATTCCTTTCTGTGTCTATTAATATAATCATGTTATTATATTTCTTTATAACCTGTTGCACTGATGGTTTCCATTAATTGATTTCCCAAAGTTGATACAACCTCACATACTTAGAATTCCTCCTACATTTAGAATAAAATAAAACAAAAATAAAAACAAAAAAACAACAAAAAGCAAAAAAAGGAAAGCCCTTTAAACATAGTTTGATTTTATTTGCTACTATTGTCTTGAAAATTTTTGTCTCTATATGCATGAGTGTTATTGGTCTGTAAATTTTCTATTTTGATTTCCGTGACCTATTTTGGCATGAGTAATGTTTCTCAAATAGGATGGCTTAGATATTGCATTCCCTGTGCTTTTAGCTTCTCACATATAGTGTAAAATATTAACATAAATTCTTCCTTAAGGTTCTGATAGAAATTACTAGTTATTCCAACTTGGCATCACACTTTATTTTGCAGTTTGTATTTTATTATTTATTCAATTTATTTAGCATTTATAAAACTATACAAATTCTCTATAAATTTTACTGACCCTGTTTAAGTATTTGCAATTTTTTTCAAGAAATAATTCCAGATTGTTTAGTATAATTGATTTGGGGACTTCTGGAGGGAAGATGGCAGCTAAGCCATTCAGACTATGTGAATCCCAGTGTAAGTGAGTTAGTTCATGGAAAATTATTTGTACATGCAAGTGTGTGAGTGGACGTTGAGTAGCTGACTGAGTGACAGCTAGAAAGGTAGTGGTCAGGGCTCTCCTGGTGCAGTAGCTGGTGCTGCAGCTGCTGGGTTTGGACCATAGTGATCCTGGGAAGCAGAAGCCTACCACCATTGAATTTCTTAATCAACAAAACACTTTCTTGGGAAGAAAATGTTGGTAGGGACTGACTAAGTGTGAGCAAGAGGCTAGTTGCCTGGTGCAACAGTTCATTCTGAAGATGCTCTGCTGCAGGTTGCAGAAGCTGAACACCATTTTTTAATGGACAAAAGCTTTCCTGTGAAGAAGAGGCGAGGAGAGACTAACACCCTAGACTCTGCCTCACTGCTGCAGCAGGAGAGACTGCTGACTCCAGGCTTTGCTTCACCACGTGATTTCACCTGTATTTATGGATATAGATTTCACCTATATTTATGGAAGTGCTAATCTGTGAGTAATATGTGTATATCATTTTAGGGAAGTAACATGTTTAATCTTAGCAAGAGAACCACACATTTAATAGTTTTAAAAAAGGAATAAGGACACAATACAAAGAGGAAACTCCCTGTCTCTGGAAGCAGGTACTCTAAAATAAAGGCCAGTAGTACTGCCCTCTTCATTTCCTATAGCAGTGAGGCATGGGATTATGCCTGAGTTTATGGAGTATGTAGTGTTGGATAGCAGAGCAGACTTCAACCTTTCTCAATGTGTGAACCAATATGTGTCCACTTCCCCCTGAGCTTTATTTAAAATTATGTTAATTTGAAACTGACATCAGTGAAAATGTCATATATTTATGACCTGATGAAAATTAAAATAAATGTTATAACATGTATAATGAGCTGAGAAGAATTCAAGAAAAATATGAGATTTTTAAAGAGAAAAATTTACACAAATTATGCTAAAATAAAGAAAAAATATTTTAAATGAATAGACAAAATTATTTTTGCTGAAGTGAAAATTAATAGAGTTTTATAACAGTGAAATACATAAAGTAAAGGAAAAGGAAACTTAATGAGAGACCATTAGACATGAAATAATTAGAGGAGTAAAAAAGAGAGTCACATACAATGAAGCATGAAAGCGAATAAATCTATGGGACTCCACAAAGTAAACCAAAATATATATTGCAGATGTTATATAGAAAGATGAGATAGAGAATCAGAGAGAGAAAGAGAGAGAAAGTCAGAGAGCATAAAGACCTTTCAAAGAAAAGGATTACCACTCTCATTCCTATTTTCACATGCATGAATCATCAATCAACTATCCAAGCAGGAGCATCTTAAGGGAATGTTCCAAACCTTCTCTCTCATCGGTTTTTATGTGCAGTTATTGCTCTTTCCACTTTCCCACATGCTATAGGACTTTGCACCCCAAAGTGCATCCTGTCACGCCCCCAATATAGCTCTAGGTGTCTAAATACCTACAAGACAAGTCATATTTTATACGCTTCTATTTGCTAATATTGTTTTATTTAAAAATCCTCTGGAGGCATTGGTGATGATGGGAGTGATCAACATATCCATCTCATTTTCTGACCTCTACCTGATCAAGCCAATCATAAACTCGCTCAACCCTGTGTTCTGCAGGTGATATAACCATCTAGACACACACTGATAAAGATGGGTAAGATAATAGAGAAAGTCTGGAATCAGCTGAATTTTGACCCACAGAACACAGGTCTGTCTTTCAGTAACGTCTGTGTCACCTGATATTATACATGGAATTAATATTTCCACAGTAGAATGGATGCATGAAAAAAATCTGGGAAGTGATATGGGGTTGGGTGCATTAATAACAAACATTATTGAGTCTCTTCTCAGCAATTGACACTTGGAAAAGCTTGAGAAAAATGAGCAGGACTCAAAACATAAGTCTTGTTGGTTTGATACTAGTTTTATTGGGAGTTCAGGTAGTGGGAGACAAAAGTTATGGTAGAGGATTTGTGTGGGATATTTTGGTGATAGCAGAAGGTCTTCATTATCCATGACACTTGTCCATGTGGAAACTGGCAGACAAGTCTCCATACTGATTACAGAGACTGCCATCCAGAAAACATCCTCAGAGGGATTAGACAGGTTTTGATCTTCGAGCTATATTTTGCATCTATTTTATGGGGAAGCTTGAGAGATATGTCCAGCTTCCAGAAGCTGCTTCTCCATCATGTAGATTCAGTTAATATAATTTTATTACGTAAGCTGGGCTCGGTGGCTCATCCTGTATTCCCGTGCCATTGGGAGGCTGAGGTGAGTGGATTGCCTGAACTCGCGGATTCAAGATCCGCCTGGGCAGCGAGACCTCATCTCTACAATAAATAAAAAAAATCAGCTGGGTTTGGTAGTGCATGCCTGTAATTCCGGCTACTTGGAAGGCTGAGGCAGAAGGATCGCCGGAGTCCAGCAGGTCAAGGCTGTCTGGATGACAGAGTGAGACTTCAGCTAAAAAAAAAAAAAAGCATTATGTTGATCTACTCAAGTTTCCATCACAAAATACCAAACACTGGGTAACGTTAAGAACATATATTTATTTATTATCTCAAATTTTTGAAATCAGGAAAGCAAAAATCAATGTTAGTTTCTTTCCCTAGCTTTTAAAGAGACACGATCTTACTATGTTCTCACATGAACTCCATATGCACCTGCAGAACAGACAGAGTTTTCCAGTGTCTCTTCATCTTTTCATAGGTACAAAAGACCTATCGGATTAGGATTCCAATTTACAACCATATTTAAATTTAATTACCACTTTTGAAGTCCACTCCCCAAATATAAAGAAATTGAGGGAAAGGTTTTCAATAGATTCATCAGAGTGACAAGTGGTTTATGAGACTAATCACAGAATGGCAAACTTTCCAAGATTATTTAGATTGTCAAGAAAGAGAAAAAGTCCATGAGGCATACATATATGAACTCCATGGAGAAAAGGTCCCAGAGGCTAGTGAAACTTCATCTTTAAACAGAGATATCACTTTCTTTTTTCCTGCAGCAAATGTGTGTAAACTAAAGAACAAATAATAAAGAGATGCCTTTGACAGAGATGAGTGTTGATGAAGAGAGTAAACCTCTAAACAGATAATGAGGTTATTCCTTGTTTTTCCCTGCAGCTGCTCCAGAATTGAGCCCTGTGCTTTGTGGGTCATGGGCATACTTGATAGTCCTGAATATCTCTCCTGCCCCACTGCAGGAGGTTTGTATCTGGGTTTAAACTGAGGTCTCTCACTCTGTCTTTGCACAGTAATACATAGCTGCACATAACCTATTAGACTAAAGAAGTTAGCTTCAGGAATAACTGATTCTTGAACATGTCTGCTTCCAATCAAGGAAGGATGGGTTTTAGTTGATCCCCCCACAACAATAGGTATATGCACTTCCCACCAATCCCTTTCCTGGAGGCTGATTGAGTAACCAGAGACAATGCAGGGGAGAAAGGGAATCTCTAAGGTGTCCCCATGCCTGAATTCAACTTCTGCGGCTGCATTTGAAACAAGACCACTATGTAAACAAAGCACCTTAGTAAGGATTGTGCTCAGTTGTGGCATCCCAAACATTCATCTCTGAATCCCTGGGAGGTGCCACCAGATAAGGCAAGAAGTATAGATGTTTTATGTTCCTGTGTGTGAGGTCCATGAATTTCAAAAATTGTTTCTCAGATTCAGCAGGACATTGAACTTAAGTAAACACATGTGATAATTTATTCTTGGAACAGAAGTGAGAATTTGCATAATAGAGGTGACATTGACAGTAAAGGAAATGAGGATGAGACACCTCTCTCGGGGATCCACCCTCGTAAGAGACTGGTAGATGAGCCTACTTAGATCTATACTCTCCACAGGGACCACCTTCCCCAAGAGTAGGGTTCTCTTTTTCCAGGACAAAAAATGTGCTGAACAAGATGATTGGAAGTCTGAGTTTGATAAAGGGCCAGTGGTGCTTTTTTGGAACTAGATCAGTGATACTCTATTGCAAAAATGTATATCAAAACCACAAATCAAGTATCATCTGAATTGTAGCATATCATTCAAACATATCAGGACAAAAGTCACATGTAATTATCACATTAAGTTTAGATAATCCTCCATGCAATCCACTGTCATTCAGAACAGCTTTACTGGCTCACTTAACGGGATATAAAATTTCCTAATCTGAAACACCTTCTCTACCAAGTATATTGAGGGGTTGCTATGGTGTTGCATATTTTTAAGGCACCCTATCAGGTAGTGTGTTTCTGGAACAAGGTGGGTGTTTCTCATGAGATTATAATTATCCAAATATTGTAGAAATGGCCGGAAGTCACAAATCCTACTGCTTCTGTCGACTAATCTAAGAGTGTACAAGAACTCCCTGCTGCACAGACTCTAGCTTGAGAGAAAACTTTGAGGATTGTAAACTCTTTGCTGTGCTACAACAGAGCCAACTGATAGAGAATGCTAGGCTCTATCACTCTGGGCTCACTCACATGTTGGGCAACAATACAGGGCCCCATCATAGTGTAGCTCTTTCTTATCTCTGCAATGCATTTTCAATTAATGGAACTCAACATTCAATACTTTGAAATATAGAACCTTCATGAATTTTGTTAATAAATTTTAGACTGAATGACTTTCAGAAGGGATGGGTTTATCACGGGTAAAAAGGAATGTGTCTTTTTCACTAAAGCACACACCTGTATACCTAATCCTGATTGTAACCCACATCCTTAAAATAAAAAAATAAAAAATAAAACAACAGCAATCTGCTTTCCTGAGAACTTGTGTGTTTTGTGTTTGTCTCTGAGATCTTGAAAGATGAAAGAGGCACCCTGCTACCAACTTGAAAACAGGGAAGGAAGGTCATCTGGTTTTCATACCCATACCATGAAGCAGCAGACCCAATCTTTGTGACCAGGGGATCAACTACCCAATTGCCGATTGTGATCCAGAACGAATATACTGACAGCACAATCTCCAGAGGGACAGGATGATTGCTGAGTCTCAGGAGCACCCCTCCCTGCCCTAATTAAGCTGTGGTCAGAAAAGGAAAAGAATGACCTCCAACGAAATCAGTGGTGAGTTAGAGCTGACCCAACACCCTTCTCTCCAGCAATCCTCTGAATTTCAGACCCACACAGCTGGGGCCTGATTGAGAGGGACAAATTCAGCTGGAGTCTGGATGTCCACCTCAAGAGGAGGCCACAATTCCAGAACAGACCAGGCTGTGGCAAATCCCTTCAATACCTGGGGAAGAACCCCAAGAGGTGATTACATTGACCATATGAGAATGAGAAGGGAAGATTGCAGCCCCACACACCTCCGCTGCCCGCTTCTTTCCCGGTTCATACACTTGGGAGACTGTGAATGAGGTGGAAGCTCTGTAGGAGGCAGGAGAGAAGAAGAGAGGAAAAATTGCAGAATCTATTCCAAGAGGTCAGACTTTTTGAATTTTTAAAATTTTTGTGTATCTGTTTCTCTATTTTTAAAATAAATTTTATTTGTGCATGAATATGTATGTGAGGGTTTGACCTGCAAAACGCCACTTATTTTTCTGTCTCTCTTTTGTTTTGTTTTGTTCTGTTTTTTCTTTATGTGTGTATGTGAATGATTGAGTGTTCAACTATTAGGGTTTTCTTTGGTGTTGTTGGTTTGTGTTTGCTCTTTTGTTCTTCTCTTTTAGTTTAATGTGTGTGTGAATAAATATATGAGGGTTCCATCTGAATTCCTGTTTTTTTCTCTCTCATTTCTTTCTCATTTTCTTCTCCTTTCACTTTGTGCTGGGCATGCTTATTTGTGTTTCTTTTTTCTGCTTTTTTTTGGCATTGCTTCTCTTTTTTTTTTTTGCTTTGTTTTTCTTTCAGTTTGTTATGATATGTGTGTGTGTGTGTGCCGGGGTATCAGCCCCGACCAAAGGAGGAAGGGTTAGGATCCGCTCCAGAGAATCCAGACGGAGAGAAGAAAAGACTCTGAGGCCATTCTTCTGGGAACAGTCTGATCAGGACTGAAGCCAAATTTTATTCGGACTCCTTCCAATTTATATACCATTTTTCATACCCTCCAGTAGTGTGATAATCACTTGCTGGGGGTGTACAAACTCCATGATGTATATTGCAATTTACAAACTGTGTATCACAAGACCATCACGAGACTTGCAAGCTCCAAGCAGGCGTGCCTTACAAATCTCACATCAAGGTCACAGGTGCACAAATACAGTTCATTTAAAAGTGTCTTCCATAGTGTTCAACAAATCATTCATATTATACTCTTTGTTCTAAACCCTGATTAATACAAAAACTTTCTTAGTTAACTCTAGGTTCAATCTAAATTTACTGACTCCTAATATTTTTAACGATTGATATTATCAACTTAACACTATACTATAATTTATAAGTTTACTTAAATGACTTAATTTTTATTTATTTCATTAACCTATTACGATTCAACATAGTAGCCTGTAATTCTACAACAATTAATTCAAAACTTATTTCTTACCATGACTCATATGAGTTTCATGATCTAGTGGTTTGGGCTTTAATACTGTGCTATATCTCATTAAGCTAATACCTTATCATCAAATCTTATAATTATCATTGACGTATGATTTTAGAATCATAACACTATAATTCTCATTCCATTTTAATAAAACTACGACTTTAACCCAAAACTTAAATCTTTTTTCCTAGTATATTAATACATGGCTATGTGTAAAATTTCCTATTGTCATATTAGAAGCAAAAACTACAGCATTGGGAAAGTTTCGGTATACTAATCAAAGGATCTTAAAATTGGCCTACAGGAACAGGAACTAAAGTCATAATCTGAGAAAAGGAAACTTAAAAAGCTTAAACAAAACCTAAAAGTTTTCTACGAATGCTTATTACTGTTTAAATCTTCCCGATGGAAATTATATCGTCTTAAATGAATGTTTTATCGGAACAAGTCAATTCTAAAAATCAAATAGTATCTGTCACACTCTTGGATAATGGACTGCACGGTAACTATGGCAATGGCCACGGGCTGAAGCAAACAGTTTTGGCATGTAACGAAACTAGAAAAACGTCCTGAAGAAAAACGCCCTGCCTGGCTAAAAGGCGGGGCAATAAAACTATTATGATAATTTAGTTTCTAATCTTAATCCTAGGAGAAACTGCTTTTGGGAACAAGAGCTGAAGAAAAACACCCTGCCCAGCTAAAAGGCGGGGCAATAAAACTATTATGATAATTTAGTTTCTAATCTTAATCCTAGGAGAAACTGCCTTTGGGAACATGAGCTGACTCACCAGTCTACCAGGAAATAGAAGTTAAAAAATATCTAGAAAGAAGTAAGACTTAGAAAGGACAAGGTCATTCTGCTGTATAACCTTTCATCAGGTGTACAGAGATTTTACTTATAAGTTTTACTGCCATGTATGCACACTGGTCACTAATCACATGCCAATATTATAGGTATAACTGATATCCTATGTCAGAGGCGATCTTCCAGATGGGCCTTTACAGGCCTCAGCCATGTAGCTATAGATGTTGGCTCTCAACGTGTGTGTGTGTGTGTGTGTGTGTGTGTGTGTGTGTGTGTGTGTTCAGTTACTTTCAGCTTTGGCTTCTAAATTCAATGCTCTGTTTTTTATTATTTATATTGTTTTTATTTTTTGTTTTTCTTATTTTATTCTACTCTACTCTGTAATCTGCATTACTGTTACTGTATCTTGGTCTCAGGACCCATGCAAACATAGACAATGCAACATCATACACACTGGTGGTGGAGAGTGGATCTCAGTTAGCCCAAATCACAATCAGTGAACATTGTGATTTTCAAGTAGTTTCTAAATCCTAGCTCCCCACCCTTCTCCTTATATGACGCTCAAAACTAAAAGAGACAGCAAAGCCTCAAACCCACAGGTCAATTTTGAATTAAAACAAACCCAGAGGCATGTTAAGAGAAGCAAAGAAGGATGAGCAAACATCAGAAATGAAAACCTCTCCCACTGTCATGAATGTCATGAATAAAATAACTACACAGGAAAGAAAGATCTGTCACAAATAAGAAAAACTAACTGAAGACCACACTGCATTTCTAGTGTAGCAAAGAGAAAATGCCCCTTAAAAGCCAACCTCATGGGTTCGAGACATGCCTGGGCAGCGAGATCTCATCTCTACAATAAATAAAAAAATCAGCCAGGTGTGGTAGTGCATGCCTGTAATTCTGGCTACTTAGAAGGCTGAGGCAGAAGGATCACCGAAGCCCAGCAGGTCAAGGCTGCTGTGGCCAGGAGCAGCCATTAAACTCCAGTCTGGGCGACAGAGTGAGAATCCAACTAAAAAAAAAAAAAAAGCAAACCTCAATGTCCAAACAATGGAATTCACAAATGACAGGAACCAGAATATGACATGGATTAGGGAATGGATGGGAAGATTTAATAAGATCCAAGAAAGACAAAATGCAAGAGTTAAAAAATTAGCAACAGAAATTTTGACCATCAAAATTTTATCCAGGAAATAAATAGCAAGATGACAAGCATGGAAAGCAGAATTAATCAATCTGATTAAAGAATGTCAAAACTTGAAGACCAGGACATGGAATTAACTAATCTGTAAAAAAATATATAAAGAAAACTCAGAAAAACAAAGTCTACATGAGATGTGTGATTATATCAAGAGGCTAAACCTATGCCTCATTGATTTCCCAAAAGTAGAAAGGAAAATGGAGAAAACATTTGTGCAAGTATTCCAAGAGACTATCCACAAAACTTTCCTGATCTCATCAGTGATGTGACCAGGCAAACACAAGAGATACAAAGAAATCCCATAAGAAGGCAATTGAGAAGACCAAGGCAAAGACACATAGTAATTCGCCTACACAGAATAGGCACAAAAGAAAAACTTCTAAAGCCAGCAAATGGAAATGACACACTATCTACAGAGAAAACCAATCAGAATAGTAGTAGACCTATTGACAGAAAGACTACAAGCTGGAAGGGACTGGAGTTCAATATTCAAAGCTCACACAGATAAACATTTCAACCAAGAGTTTCCTACACAGACAAGCTCAGCTTCATCAGTGATGGAGAATTAAAATCCTTCCCTGACACCCAGTCCCTCACTGAGGTCCACCATGTGGCCCATGCTGAGCCCTCATAGACATGGTACACTGAGGAGAAGACTGAGCTGCAAAGTGATCTAAGGCAGAGCCATTGCTGGTAGTCATGCTGCCCCTGAGGACGCATGCCAACTTGAGGATGATTCATTGACAGTCTGGACATCCCTTGGACAGCACAGAAACCTAGGATGTCTCAACCTAATCTGTCCTCCTTCTCTTCCACATTCAGAGACAGACCTCCACTAGGTACTAGCAGGTTCCTCAACCTTATTTCACATTCCATAAATTTCCTTTCAATAGGATGGATGTATTACTGAAAACATTCACAAAAACTTAAAACAATCTTAGAGTTGGCTTCTCAGAAGACCAATACCATTAACAGTTTTAGCAAAATTACATATGAGCCCAATTCAAATATCAAATATAAAATATATAATACCCATACCAGTAATCAATTTTATGTGTCAAATTAGCAAGGCTATAGCCTTGATTATTAAAATAAATCTTACCTATGTATTGCGTGAAGGTATATATTTGAATTATGTAATCCAGCCTTCAGCTTTCTCTAAGTCAAGAGGATTGTCCAAGATAACCTGGACTTGGGTCTTATTCAATCTCAGAAAGGTAGAAGATTATTATTTACTAGAGTGAATGATAGTTTTGGCTCCTCCTTCAGACTGAGTTTTACTAAGTCTCTTCTTCCTGAATGATGACCCTATGGATTTTGACATGTCTAGCAAGACACCACTTTACTTTCACCCACAGCACACTATATGATGTAGTATCTATTGTTAGTTTTCCTCAAAGACAAAGGTGAGGGTCATGACACCATGAGAAACATAAGGTCAATTCCACATCAATATCCCACTTTTTAAAAATTATTATGCCCCTGGTGAGCAATGTGAATTCGCATTCCCCCAATAAATCCATGGACATAACCCAGCAGAAAGGAATTGCAATGGTGAGTGAGAAAGACCCATCAGTCTGAGTCACAGCCTGAGCAATATCTGACCTCCTGGCAAAAGCCTTCAGCCCTGGGATTTAGATAATTAAAAGAAAACTTCATTTTCAGGGAAAAATGGAGAAAAGGTAGTTGTGAAAATAAGGTTGTAAGAATCGACTGATGCAAGGTAGGCTGATGCCACAGGAATAAAGCAAAGATTTGTAAAAAAGAAAGAAATCGTTTTGTATCCACTTTTCACAGACAAAAATGGGCCAGCGGTCCCAGGCAAGCATGATGTATGCTGTACAAAGAAGGCGTTATTAAAATTTCTCTCTCTCTTTTTTTTTTTTTTTTTGGTTGAAGTCTCATTCCATCTTCCAGGCTGGAATGCAGCACAATGTTCACGGCCACCCCAGAATTGACCTGCTGGGCTCAGAACATCCTTCTGCCTCAGCCTTTCAAGTAGCCATAACTACAGGCGTGCATTATCATGCCCAGCTATTTTTAAAAAGTTTTTGCAGAGATGAGGTCTCACCAAGCTGTCCAGGCTCTTCTTGAATCAGTGGGCTCAATCAATCCCCTCACCTCCACTTCCCAAAATGCTGAGATTACAGGCTTGAGTCACTGTATCCACCCTAAAGTTTCTGTAGAGAACCAGGGCTAGTAAAAATTCTATAGCAACTGCATTCTTGGATATTGGTAGTCCGTGTCTTGCTTAATTTGTTGTTTCCAGGTAATTAGTCTTGTAACTACAGGTGGTGGACCAGTGGATGGTCATCGGTGGAATTTTGTCATAATATGTAAGATTAACTTAGTCATACATTTCAGATAAACACATATTTAGAATAAAAAAGTAATTAGTAAAACATACACATAAAAGTTGAAGGACAAGCATCAATAGTTATGTCTAGTTTGCTGGGTTTGTTCTTGGGAATATTTGAAAAAGTATGGTGTGTGTGGAGCACAATAACTAACTAGAAAATAACATATGAAGAAAAAAGCAAAACTCAGTTTTAAATGGCTGTCTCTTAACTAAAGTCAGCTGATAAAGGATCTTAGGCTCTGTCACCCCTAGGCTCACTGACATGTTGAGTAATAATATAGGACGACATCCTAGTGTAGTTGTTACTTATCACTGCCAAAGCATTTTGAATTAATGGAACTTAACATTCAATATTTTGAAATATAGAACCTTCACGTATCTTGGTAATAAACTTCAGATTGAATGGTTTTCAGAAGGGATGAGTTTATCACTGGTCAGAGGGAAGTGTGTCCTTTTTACTAAAACAGTCACTTGTATACCTAATCCTGTATTGTACCACAGTTTTTTAAAATAAAAATAACATAAAATAAAAAAGCAACAGCAACCTGCTTTCCTGAGAACTTGTGAGTTTTGTGATTTTGTCTGAGATCATGAAAGAATATGAAAGAGTCATGCTGCTGTCATCTTGAAATCAAGGCAGGAAGGTGCTCTGTCTTACTCACCATGAAGCAACAGACCCAATCTCTGTGACCAGAGGATTATCACCTTAGTATTCGATATTGACCCACAATGAATATGCTGAAAACACAAAGTCTGGAGGGACAGTACGTGTGTTGATTCTCAGGTGCCCCATCCCCTACACTAATTCAGCTGTGAGATAAAGGGTGTGTCCAGAAAAGGACAACAAAAACCTTCAAAGAGATCAGTGGTGAGTTGGAGTTGGCCCAACACCTTCCTCTCCTGCACTCCTCTGAATGTCAGACCCACACAGGTGCGCCTGACTGAGAGGAACAAATTCAGTTGGAGGCTGGATGTCCGCCTTTATAGGAGGACACCATTCCATGATAAGCCTGGCTGTGGCCACACCCATCAATACCTAGGGAAGAGAAACAAGAGGTGATTACTCTGATCATATGAAAATGAGAAGGGAAGACTGCAGCCCCACCCAGCAGAACTGCTGGTTTCTTCTTCCCTAGTCCATACACTGGGGAGATAGTGATTGAGATGGAAGCTCTGTAGGAAACAGCAGAGAAACATATGAGAAAAAAAACTGTGGAATATGGCTCAAGAGGGCAGATGTCAAAATTTTTATTTTTATTTTTGTCTCTTTGATTTTCGATTTTTAAAATATTTTTTCTTTATACATGAATGTGCCTTTGAGTGTTTGACCTGTGTCTCTCCACATTTTTTTCTGTTTGTCTTTTCTTTTTTGTTTTCTATTCAAGTGTGTATGTGAATAATTGAGTGTTCAAAGTGCAGGGGTTTTTTGATGTTGGAGGTTTGGTTTTGCTCTTTTGTTCTTCACTTTTTTTAGCTGAATTTTTGAGTGAATATATATAAGTGATCAATTGGATTTCCTATTTTTATCTCTTACTTCTTTTTTCTTCTCCTTTCACTGTGTTCTGGGCATGTGGATTTGTGTTTGGTTTTTCTGGTTTTTGGTATTGCTGGGTTTTGTTTTGTTTTGTTTGTTGTTATTCCAGATTATTTTGCAGTGTGTGTGTGTGTGTGTGTGTGTGTGTGTGTGTGTGTGTCTCAGTTACTTTTTGCTTTGATTTCTGCTTTCATTGCTCTATATTTTGTTATTTATTTTGTTTTTAATTGTTGTCTTATTTTATTCCACTGTACTCTGCTCTCCTCATTACTGTTGCTGTATCTTGACTTCAGGGACTATGTACACATACTCGTTGCACAATGACATAGAGTGGTGGTGTGGAGTGGATCTCAGGGAACCCAAACGCAATCAGTGAACATGGTGATTTGCAAGTAGCTTCTGAATCAGTTTCCCATCCTCCACCTTATATGACTCTCAAAACTACAAGAGACAGCAAAGTTTCACACCCATAGGCCTGATTCAAATTCAGAAAAACCCAGAGCCCTAATAAGAGAAGTATAGACGGCTGAGCAAATATCAGAATTAAAGCCGCTTCCACTGTCTTGAGTAAAAGAACTAAAGAGGAAAGAAAGGTCTGTAACAAATAAGGAAAAGACAGCAGAAGACTACAGGTCATTTCTAGTGTAACAATGAGAAAATGCCCTAAAAATTAGTCCTCAGTGCCCAAGCAATGGAATTCACCAAAAACTGACCACAAATATGACAGGGATTAGGGAATGCATGGGAAGATTTAAAAGACTCAAGAAACACAAGGTGCACACTGAAAGAACTTGCAACAGATATTTTGTCCATAAAAATTTAATCCAGGAAGTACATAGCAAGATGAAAAGCTTGGAAAGCAGAATTAATCAAGCATAAGAAAGAGTATGTCAAACCTTGAAGACCAGAACATGGAATTAACCTCATCTGTAAAAAACATAGAAAGAAAACTTAGAAAAGCAAAGCCTACAAGAGATGGGTGATTATGTCAAGAGGTTGAGTCTGTGCCTCACTGATAACCCAGAAGTAGAAAGGGAAGTGGAGAACACTTTGGAGTAAGTATTCCCAGATATTATCCAAGAACTGTTACCTGATTGCACCCACAACGTGACCAGGCAAACTCATGAGTAACAGAGAAATCACATAGGAAAGCAAATGAGAAGAAAAACCCCTAGACACACAGTAATTTTTTCTACACAGAGTATGCCCAAAAGAAAAACTCCTGAAGACAGCAAGAAAGAATGATCAGACTATCTATGGAAAATCAATCAGAATAGTAACAGATTTATTGGCAGAAACACCGCATGCTGGAAGCGACTGCGGTACAATACTCAAAGTCCTTAAAGATAAACAATTTCAACCAAGAAATTTCTACCCAGTCATGCTCCACTTCACCACTGATGGGGAATTGAAATTCTTCCCACACACCCATTCTATCCTTCACTAAGTTCCACCATGTGGCTCATGTTGAAACCTCATGGCCATTGTCCACTCAAGAGAAGACTGAGCTGCGAGGTGATCTAAGGCAGAGCCATTGCTGGGAATCATGCAGTCTCTGAAGATACATGCTGACATGAGGACAATTCATTGACACTCAGGTCTTCCCTTGAATGGCAGAGAAACCTAGGGCCTCTCTACCTAATCTTTTCTCCTTCTCTTGTTCACTTAGGGACAGACCTTCATTAGGTGTAAACAGGTTCCTCAACCTCATTTCACTTTCCATGAATTTAATTTCAATAGAATGGATGTATTACAGAAAAAGCACACAGAGACTTCAAACAATTTTAGAGTTGACATCTCAGAAGATTGATCATCAACAGTTTAACAAAATTACATGAGTCCTCTTCAAGTATCAAATATAAAATAAATAATAACTATGCCAGTAATCAGCTTTATATGTGAACTTTACAAGGCTGTAGTGTCTATTATTTAAATAAAAATTTCCAATATGTTGCCATGAAGGTATTTATTCAAGTTATGTAATCCAGCCTTGAGCTTTCTCTAAGTCAAGAGGATTGTCCTACGTAACATGGATTTAGGGCTTATTCAACCTCAGAATGATAGAAAATGATCATTCTGCAGAGTAAATGTTTTAGCTCCGTCTTTAGACTGAGTTTTAGGGAAGTCTATTATTCCTGAATGATGATCCTTTGGATCTTGTCGTGCCTAGACAGACCCTGCATTGTTGTCACTCAGAGCACACAACATTGTTCATTATCCATTCTTAGCTTTTCTCAAAGACAAAGGTGAGGGAGGTGGGGTGATGACAGCATGAGAAGTGTAAGGTCAGTTCCACATCGATATTCTACTTTTGGAAAACTATTATGCCCCTGGTGACTTGTATTTCTCAAATGTGTCCACCAACATATGCCAGCAGGAAGGAATGGCAATGGTGAGTGAGAACGTCCCATCAGCCTATGTCACAGCCTGAGCTATATCTGACCAGGCAAAGGCCCTCAGCCCTGAGATTTAGACAATAAATAGAGATATTTCATTTTCAGGGAAAAATTGGAGAAAAAGGAGGTGTAAAAATAAGGCAGTAAGAATCAACTGATGCACCATAGTCTGGTGCCACAGCAATAAAGCAAAGGTTTGCAAAAAAGAAAGAAATTGCTTTTTATCCACTTTCCATAGAAAGTAGAAAATGCTCACAGGCAATCATGGAATATGATTTACAAAGAGGGGACTTTCAAAGTTTCTTTTCTTCTTTCTTTCTTTCTTTCTTTCTTTCTTTCTTTCTTTCTTTCTTTCTTTCTTTTTTTCTTTCTTTTTTGAGTTGGAGTCTCACTCCATTGTCCAGCCTGGAGTTCAGTGGCATGCTCACGAGCAGCCAAGCATTGAACTTCTGGGCTCAAAAGATCTTTCTGTCTCAGCCTTTCAAGTATCCAGAACTACAGGCATGGGTTATCATGCCTAGCTAATTAAATTAAAATAGTTTTTTGTAGAGATGAGGTCTAGCCAAGCTGCCCAGGATGCTCTTGAACCCATGGGTTTAAGCAATCCCCTAATCTCCACCTTCCAAAATTCTGAGATTACAAGCTTAAGACGCTGCACCCAGCCTAAAGTTTCTACAAGGAAGCAGCACTAATAAAAATTCTACAACAACTGCATTCTTAGATGCTGATGTCCCCTGTCTTGCTTACTTTTCTGTTGTCCAGACAATTAGTCTTGTGACTGCAGGTGGTACACCGGTGGACAGTCATCATGAGAAGCTGATCATAATAGGTAAAATTGGCTTGGTCTTGCATTTCAGAAAAACATATTTAGAATCAATATTAATTAGTAAAAATATGCATAAAATCTTCAAGACAAGCATCAATAGCTATCTCTGGTGAATTGAGTTTGCTCGTGGCTAATGTTTGCAGAGAAGTAGCACAGTAACTAACTAGAAAAGAATAGCATATAAAGAGAAAAAGTAAAACAGTGTAATATGGCTGTTTCTTAACTAAAGCAACTCCATTTTGATTATTTACCCTTCCAAAGGCTTTTAAAGAAAGAAAAAAAAGTCAAAACGAAAGGGGAAATGGGAAATACAATCAGTTCTGAGTCATGTACACACTTTCACAAGAATAGGATAGATGTGACACCAGTTAAGGTTTTAAGGACACTGATCCTAGTCCAGGATCACTATGGACCTTATCTGACTCCCAAAGATTTTCTAGTCAGAAATCCTTACTGAGGTCATCACTGCTGGATTTTCTTCGTAAAGCCACGCCAGGTCTCCGAGCTTCTTCAGGAATCTGATATTAGTTTTCACAGCAGGGTGTGGTCAGATTTAAAGTCACACTCTGTCTTCAGTGTAGGTGAGAATTTGTCCTGAACATACAAATACGAAAAGAGACAGAAGGATTTTGAATTTTGAGACATCAAATATAACCAGAGAATTGCAAATTCTAACTTGTTCCCAAGGGAAAAGATGGAGAAGCAGCTGCAAGACTTGGCAGGAAACAAGCCCTCAACAGCACTCTACACCTGCTCCTGAGGTGGAACCAGTGTTTGTGGTCCTGAACACACTGATGCTTGTACAGTCCCTTCAGGGAGGTTTGTGTATGGGCTCACAATGACATCTCTTCACTGTATCTCTTGTACAGTAATACATAGTCGTGTACTCAGGTCTAAGAATGTTAATTTGCAGATACAATGTGTTCTTGGAATCATCCCTTGAGATGGTGTATCTGCCTTGCACAGATGAACTGTATTCTGTCATTTAACTATAACTTTGTATCTAATAAGACCAATTCACTCCAGCCCCTTCCGTGGAGTCTGTTGGACTCAGTACACCCAGTATGTTACTGAAGGTAAATGCAGACGCAGCACAGGAGAGTTTCAGAACCCCCCTGACTGGACCAAGCCTCCCTCAGACTTCACCAACTGTACCTTACACTGAACAGCTGCAAACACAGAGACAACCTGATCAGAAACTGCCACAAAATCCACTGTTTCTCACACATCCACTCACACACTCAATATTTTTGGTTCATCATGAATAACAACAATGAAACCCAGCAGAGCCCATACTCTATTGTGGGTTGTCTGTGTTCAGTCCTGATCCCTGAAATGGAAACCGTGAAAATCCCAGGATTGAAGTTCTTCTCAGAGATGCGTCTAAGCTTGACTGGTTTTCATTTGCAAGGGAGGGGACTATTTGCATGTTTCCTGTTATATAACAAGTTCCGGGTGGGACACCTCAGAGAGGAAAGACTCCAGAGCACATTAGGGTAACTATACTATAATAATTAATTAACTTGCATTGCCATATCTGATATACATATGCGTATAGATCATATTTTGTAGGAGTCATTGTTCCGCTAATTAAAGATGCAAAATAAACCAAGTGCATGGAGTGTTTAAGCTATGTACCCAAGATCACACACCTAGTGAGTATTAGTCTCAAAATTTGGGTCTGTGTTCCTCTCCACTGGATTTCATTGTTTCAAGAATGAACTGCAGGATGGAGTTAGCCATGCTTAGTGAGGTTTGTAGAACTTCCCTGTTGCGATAATAACACAAAACAATTTCAGATATATTTTTGAATTTAACTAAAATATTTATAAAACTAGTTTGGATTCATGAAAATGCAGGTCCATGCAGATGTATTGTCAGGAGTCTGTTGCTACATGTATTATTATCTATCTGGTCATCAATATTTTTCATCAATGTTTTTATTTTCTAGATGTATTAACTTTAATGAGATATAACAAGTATATTATGCATTTCACATATTAATGCATGAAATTGATAAATACTGGTATAATCATCATCACTGTTAAGTTTTGGACCAAGCCAATTCCCCTCAATTCTTCTCTTTTCTCCTGTAATTCCCCCTTGGCTCTTCCTTTCTCTGATTATTATGGGGGACCAGTCCCCCAAAAGAGATTTAGAAGGTCCCTGGAAGGTGAGGCAGCATTGGCAAATATTCTGGAAAAATAAAGAGAAAGAAAGAGACTAAACTCTGTCTAGTGCAGAAGCCGATTCTGTAGTAGGGATAGATATTGAAAAAAAGATGGAGGGATAGATATAAAGAGAAAGAAAGAAAGTGGACAACTGTTCAGTGAAATGAGCAGAAGCCGTTTATTGGGACCAACCGTGAGTCTTTTATCCCAAACTTTCACATGTTAAGACACAAGACTTTCACGTGAACACAAAGCCAGGTAGGTGGGGGGGCGTCCCCCACCCACCAGACATTTCCTTAGACATGAGGAGGACAATCCCAATCAAATCATTAGACTTTCACATGAACACAAAGCCAGGTATGTGGGGGGCATCCCCACCCACCAGTCGTTTTCCCAAACATGAAGAAGAACAATCCCAAAATGATCTCACTGTTCCTTATGCTTGGTTTATATTCCTCAAAAGCTATAACTGACTAAAATCTGAATACCTTTCTTATCTGTGCTAATTTTACCTGTACTATAAACAACTCTTAATTATAGCTCAAACCAGTTCCTAAAGAAGGTGGCCCAGCCCAAAGATCAAGCTGGGCCACTTCCAGGAACAATTGATTATGATCTCTTAACAAAATGGCTATTCTAAAATCCTATGTATCTATCTTAAATTCTATAAAATTTTCTAATTCCTAATCCTGATATATAAGGCTGATCATCAGCAATAAAGCTTCTAAAATAAAACCCAAATACAAACTGTAATTGTACTAAAGTCCAAACTGCAATTAGTAGAACGTGGGAACAATGAAATTTCTAAAGTTAGCTGTATTCTTATAAAACCTTAAAGTATCATGTTTGATCATGCTTGAACTGACATAATTCCCTCACGTAGCTTGACCTATTCTACAATACTTTCTATGAATGGAATAAATTCAGTTTCTATTATAAGTAGAAAAAACTTACACTAATTGTAACTAAAGAACCAGTTTAAATAATGCAGCCCTGCCCAAAGTGGACACTGGGCCCTTAGTAATGTGACCCAGCCCAAAGTTCATGCTGGGCCATTTCTGGTAACCCTAGATAATCATCTATAACATCTAAACCTGGAAATAGCTCTCTAAATGTATATACTAATTCTAAAAATATATTTTTAAATCTTATAAAGAAGCTTGTATCATGTATAAGGCTCCCAAATGTGATCTGAGTTTGAACTGTGTTAAGTTTAAAGCCGAATCCTCAGTCTGTGAGAAATGGGAACAATGGATCCCTAGAGTCTGCCATGCCTGCCATATTCTCAGAACTTCATGCTTAGATCATCAAAATCCCTGCCAGTGGGTAATGCTAAACAACAAAGAAAGGAGGAGGGAATGGGCCTTCAGCTCCTGAACCAAACCTCATAGTTTTAGGGTCTGCAGCCCACCTGGATCCCTAATGCTCAGGCGGGTCTCCATGGTCGGCTCCCAACATCTCCACTTTTTCTATTTTTTAACATGAACCCATGGAACTCGGTGTTGAACTGAGAAATTCTTTTCTTCAGCACCTTGAAAATAATTGGAAGCAGGCATAGCAACACAAGAATCACTGCTCCGGAAATTCTCACATTAATGAGTATAGACATCAATGACTTTTAGTTGATGAATGATGAGAAATTATTAAATATAGAAGTGGCCAATTCTGAGGACCGGAACTGTCTCTCAGTGATATTTATGCCCTGTATTTCTTGGTGTAATTTGGTAAGGTCTATACTCAAGTCCGAATGATTCCAAATTCCAAGGATATGATTTTTTATTTTGTACCAAGTGTGGACAGATTTATTTAACTCTAAAGGAGTGAGGCAAATCCACTTAAACTCAGAGCGACACCGGAGAGTCACTTTATCTTTAAAGTCACAAGCTCTTGTCCTACTGCTAAAACTGCCTCCTCCAAAGCATTAACTCTACTTTTTAACTTTCAATCTATAATCTCCTGAGTAGCTAATGCAATAGAAACATTTCTAGATAACTGATCAGCAAGGGTTGTTGTGTGGATTTCCTTAGGTAGAGTTGCAGCTGAACCGTTACTGAAGTAGCAATAGCTATCAAAGCTGTAATTCCTAAAATTAAGGTAGCTAAAAACCGTTTCTCTGGCTAATAAAGCATTAACCTCATACAATGTTTGCAAACCATATTCATCATACCAATGAGATGACAAATCGCTCATAAAAAGGCATTAGTTAAACAATTAGTTAAAATGCATTCAGTACAAGATATCTTATAAACATTATCATGGTAAATAATTTTAACAGTTTGATATTCATTCCAAATTAAAAACACATAAGAGGACTGTAAGCATGCCCTAATGTGATACTGCTGAGTTTGTCCAACAGGCCTAGACAGGTTGACTGGTTGAAGGGCTGTGAGGACTCTTGACAAATGAGGCTGAATATCTTGTCTGATTCCAATTTTAAATGAAAATATTGGGGGTACCCATTCATTGGAGTGCTTTCTAGCTGCAGCAAGCGTAGAGCCATTAAAATCCCAGTCACTAATATATAGTCTTTCACCGGGTACAGGATAGTCCACCTTACAGTTATAAGCACAGTCTTTCCATTTCGGGAAGCCAGCATCTCGCTGGACGAATGACCAGTTCTTTTCCATATCATTGAAGGGGCAAGCAGGTATGCTGAGAGGCGACGAAGCTCTAGTCGCATAGCTAGGGGTGGTTGCTCCAGGCATTAACATCTCCAGTCACCAACCGTCCTTGATATTTTCCTCATATGGGCTTTCTGGACTCAGAGACTTTAAGGTGGACATTAAGCAAGAAGCCTGGTAAATATCAAAAGCAGAATTATCATAAAAACAAATAGGGAGGGCGTTGGAATGCCCTTCATAAGAAAAATTACGATTATAACATGTTTGACTTGAGCACAAAATAAAGCAGGCCCTCTCCTTTTCCTCTAAGGAGAAACTTTTATCAGAGGTTTTATACTTCCTTCTGGATTTCAATGTCTAGCCATGGCTGAATAGCCTGAAGTGTCCAAATTTAAATGATTAATAACAAATAAAGAGCTTAATTGATTTTTTTAAAGTTTGGTGAGCTCTTTCAATTATGGCTTGCCCTTGTGGATTGTAGGGAATTTCTGGGGAATGAGAAATATTAAATTGGGAGCAAAATTGCTGGAAATATTTAGATGTATATGCAGGACCATTGTCAGTTTTCAGTTGCTTTGGCATACCTAGCTGTGAAAAGCAAAAGAATAAATGTTGGGCCACATCCTCGTAGGCTTCTCCAGTTTTTGCTGAAGCTAAAATAACATGAGAAAATGTATCCACAGTCACATGCAAATAAGACAATTTTCCAAAGCTGGGAAAGTGAGTTACATCCATTTGCCATTGCACATTAGGTCTCAGTCCTCGAGAGTTGACTCCTCCTGGAGCTGGAACAAAAGTGGGACAAGCTGGACAATTCTTAATGATTTGTTTAGCCATTACCCTGGGTAAATGAAACTGATAACGTAAGGCAGTAGCATTTTGATGATGAATTTTATGAAAAAGTTGAGCCTGAGTAACTGCCTCAGCCTCTACTGCAGCACACACAGTAGGCTTAGTCAGTGCTCACCCAATTGATTGCCTTGGTGTAAAGGTCCCGGAAGACCAAAATGGAACCTAATATGGCTCACAAAGAATTGTTCCTTTCTCTTATTAATCATCTGCTGTAATTGAGTTAATAGTTCCAAAATTGTAGTTTTGTGGGTCGGGATAAAAACTGTTTCAATATGAGGAAATAATTCCACAGTATAACAAGAATCAGTGTATAAATCAATTCTTGAAAATTCCAGGGCAGTGAAGTTATACAAAACTCTCCTCAACTCTATCTTCTGGGCTGAAGGATTTAGAGGTGTTCAGCACATGAGATTAATTATTAATAACTGCCATGGCTTTACCATTAGACGAGCAGTCAGTAAACACCAAAGCTGCCCCCTCAAGGGGGACTGAGGAACAGTTGCAAGGAAAAATCATAGGATTTTGTCTCACAAATTGTAACAGATGACTTTTAGGTAAGTGGAATAGAATTTGTCCTCTGTAATCAGTTAATGCTACCTGCCAATCATTATTAGTTTGAAATAAAGTCTGAAATTCAAATTTGTTATAAGAAACAATTATATTGTGTACATTATGTTTAAATAATTCAACGCTTTTTTGTCTCCCCTTGGTTACAAGCAAAGCTTCTAAATAAGGATAAGAAGCCAATATTTTTTAGAAGTTATCAGTAGATGAAGCCATTTTATTGGTCCTTTCTGCCACAGACACCCTGTGGGAGTATGGAGAGTGGCCAGAGCAATTAAGTCCCAAGGCAGGTAATAATCTGTTCTTTTAATCTTTTGAGACACAATAGTCTTTTCCAAGAGGGACAAGACTTCCTTGGCCTCTGGTTTTAGACTTCTCTTAGAATTGGGAGAAGAATCCCCCTGTAAAATATTGAATAAAAGTTTTAAATATGACATGGTTACATGGAAATAAGGTCTAATCCAATTGATACCTCCCAACAGTTTTTGGAAATCATTTGAGGTCACCAAATGATCTTTTTGTAATTGCAAAGGTCGATGACTCACTGATTGTGTGTTTAACACATGGCCAAGAAATGTGAAAGGAGGATTGGTTTGAATCTTTTCAGGAGAAATTTTCAAACCATAATCAGTGAGAGCAGTCACAGTTTCATTAAGGATCTCATGTAAAGAGGCACGATTTTCGTGACCCAGCAAAATGTCATCCATATAATGGATTAAATAGAGATTAGGATATTTGCTTCTAATACCTTGTAAGGTTGCATCCACATACATGTGGCACAAGGTGGGGTGGTATTTCATACCTTGTGGCAGGACTTTCCATTGAAATCTTTAAAATGGTTGTTTTAAATTTTCAGATAATAAACTGAATGTAAATTGTTCACAATCCTCTGGGCTTAAAGGTATAGTAAATAAACAATTCTGTAAATAAGTAACTATAATATTAAAGTTAACAGGTATAGCAATCCAGGCTGCCATGCTCCCATGACCTCCATAGTAGCGTTAATAGCTCTTAAATCCTGTAAATGTCTCCATTTACCAGAATTTTTTCTTAATTACAAAAATAGGAGTGTTTCAAGGGCTAGTGGTTGCCATTCAGGGGGGCTAGTAGAAAGCTCAATGTGACCAACCTCTAATTGTTGTTAAACTAGATTTTTGACTGCCTTAGCTTTTCTGAGGGCATGGGCCATTGTTCCACCCAAACCGGTTTGTCTTTCAAGGCAATCAATCTTGAAAACAATGGCCCCTAAGGTAAATTTGAATAACCAATACCTGTTCTACTAGTTTTCTTAGCTATTTGGACAGGCTCCTGTATTCCTTGCCCATCTTTACAAAGTCTCTTAAAGGAGTCATAGCCCATCTACAGCATTTGTGCTGAGACTTTATCATTGGGGCTATACAAAAGCATGCCCATTTGTGAAAGAATATCTCTTCCCCATAATGTAAAGGGGATAGATGGAATGACATAGGGGCAAAAGGTCCCTGAAGTCTTAAAATCTGTTAGCTTTGGCTACTGAGGGTACTCAACCAATGCCTAAAAGTCCCAAAGGAGCCATACGAGTTGGCCATGAGGCAGGCCAATCCTTTCCAGCAATACAAGAAACATTGACTCCTGTGTCTAACAAGCCTGAAATTTTGACTCTTTGTATAAATAAATCTTTTAGAGGTCTAGATTTAATAACCTCCTGAACCCAAAAAAGCAACATCACTGGAGTCAAATCCAGAGTCACATCTAGGCAGGTTAAAGTTTTACCTGTTTTGTGATAAGGCAAGAGCAGCAACTGGGCTATTCTCTGCACTGTTTTGCTAGGGGGAGCAACAAGCATCTGGATTTCTCCTGTGTAATCCGAATCCACCACTCCATAAATAATGGAAATTCCTTGTGAAGACAAGGAACGTCTGCCTAATATTATACCCTCTATTCCTTCCAGGAGAGGACCGTTTACTCCTGTAGGAATTGGGGTCACTGGAACTTCGTAGTTAATATTGCAGAGGTGGAGGAACACAAGTCCAGTCCTGTACCACCTAGGGTGGCTCGGATGAGTTCTGTGATGGAGCAAAAGGAACAAATGGGTTCATGGTGGTGGCTGTGCCTCTACTATCATGTGGGGCCAGGGCTGGCCCCTCTGGAAGTCTTTCTGAGTCAGGGTGGCTTTCTGTTGATTTAAAGGAGTGCCATTTTTATGAAATTTAGATAGGCATTCTCTAGCCCAATGAAAGCCTTTTTGGAATTTGGGACATAAGGTTTTTGGTCGAGTAACCCCAGTAAGTGGTGACGGTATGCTGTGTAAGCCAACCTTGCTAGCCAATACCTTGCTAGCCAGACAATTTCTGTTAATGTGTCCAACTTGACCACAGTTAAAGCAAGAATGTAATGAGATATTCTTTTGCTCATAACTTATATACTTTTACTTATATTACTTACATACTAGTTATGTATTATTTACATTATTTATATTACTTATATATTGTTTATATTGCTTATACCTATTCCTTATATTATTTATACATTGCTCATATATAGCTTATATATTGCTTATATTACTTATATTACTTATTTTACTTATATTACTTACACATTACTTATATACTTTTGCTTATAGTACTTATATTATTCATATTACTTATATATTTCTGCTTATTATAGCTTGAGCTCCCTACATTCATATAAGAAAAGGAAAAGTGTAACTAAGTTCAGGCTTTATTTCAGTATTTTCAACTTTTAAAGGAAAATCTTAGAAAGAGGTGCAGTAAGCTTAACAGGGCAGTTTCTACTAATGTGCCTGATTTGTCCACACACATAACATGATTACACTAAAACATTTTTCTGTTTACCTGCACCCTGCATACCTTGAGTGATCTGTGAAAAGGTTTCTCCCTTCAATGCTGCGGCAAAAGCCATCGCTTGCATAATAGCTGAGCTTACGTCTGTGCACTGGCAGATAAAATCAGTAACCCATCCGGTTTTGCCTATGGGTCTAAGCAAAGCCTCACAAGTATTATTAGCATTTTCAAAAGCCAATTGTTTGATAAGAATTTCTGCTGCTTCTTCGTTAGTAATTACCCGATTAATAGCCGTAGTGAGTCTGGAAACAAAGTCCTCATAACTTTCCTCGGCCTTTGGTTTTATATCAGATAAAGAAGAAGTCTGAGCAGTGTCTGCCGGTAATTTTTTCCACGTGGTGACAGCACAATGATTTATCTGAAGCAAAATATCTTTGGGTAAAGAAATTTTATTAGCCATTTGGGTATACATACCAGTCCTGGAGAGCATATCATGAGAAATAATGAATGACCCGGCAGGTCAATTTAAATTCTGGTCCATATGAATTCTAACTTGATCCTCATACTCAGTTTTCCACAGCAAATAAGCACCTCCGGAGAAACAGCTTTTGTTTAATTGCTGGCAGTCGGTGAGAGTCATCCATCAAAAGGCAAACTGATCTAAAATAGTAATTGTATAAGGTGCAAGAGGACCATACTTTGAGCTTGCCTCCTGCAACTCTCTTACGAATTTCTACGACGAGTTCCCAGTGAGCTTGATAACTTCATCAGCACCAGGATACAATTTTATCGGGAAACAAGCTGTGAAACTAAAATCTCCTTCTTGTTCTGCTTCAGCTTGTACTGCCTGCATACCAAGAGGAAAGACAGGAGCCGCAGGTGCATTACTGACATTATTAGGCAAATTTTTTGGCTTTAGGACTTTAGTATTGAAAGAAGCAGCCTGTGGGAGGGAAGGCTCAGGGTTGACTGTAAGAGTACTGATATGATACCTAGCAGCTTCTACCTCAGGTTCAGCTTCATCCTGTGGAGATAATTTATCATTGTCATTATAATCAGGGGGAATGGGGCTGCGGCAAAGAGAAAAGTTTCTTCATCATCATCATCATTAGCGGCCTTTTTGGAAGGAAATTTCTCATAATCATGCTGTGAATTTAAAGCATTTTTAATTAACATTGTTACAGCACAAAATGTAGAAAACGAGCTAGATTAGAAGAAGAAGCTTTAGCTCCACATTTAAACAACGTATTCATTAAGATACTGATGAACATTTTACCTTCCCAGATTCGCTCTGGCCCATGATTAGATCACAGCTCTGGCTTCACAAAAAACTTGCTTACCCATCTTCGCTCTGTCTGTCTCTACAGAGGTGTCTGCAGCACCCTGGGTAAGATCCTAGCTGCTCTGAAATGAGAAAAGACTTACCTTTCCAGGGGGCCCACATTGGGTTCCATTTATGGGGGGCCAGTCCCCAAAAGAGATTTAGGGGGTCCCTGAAAGTTGGAGCAGCATTGGCGAATATTCTGGAGAAATAAGGAGAAAGAAAGAGACTGGACTCTGTCTAGTGCAGAAGCCAATTCTGTAGCAGGGATAGATATTGAAAAAAAGTGGAGGGATAGATATAAAGAGAAAGAAAGAAAGTGGACAACTGTTCAGTGAAATGAGCAGAAGCCATTTATTGAGACCAACCGTGAGTCTTTTATCCCAAACTTTCACATGTTAAGACACAAGACTTTCACATGAACACAAAGCCAGGTAGGTGGGGGGTGTCCCCAACCCACCAGGCGTTTCCTTAGACATGAGGAAAGACAATCCCAATCAAATCACTAGACTTTCACGTGAACACAAAGCCAGGTAGGTGGGGGCCATCCCCACCCACCAGTCGTTTTCCCAAGCATGAGGAAGGACAATCCCAAATTATCTCACTGTTCCTTATGCTTGGTTTATATTCCTCAAAAGCAATATAACTGACTAAAATCCTAATACCTTTCTTATCTGTGCTAATTTTACTTGTACTATAAACAGCTCTTCATTATAGCTTAAACCAGTTCCTAAAGACTGTGGCCCAGCCCAAAGATCAAGCTGGGCCACTTCCAGGAACAATTGATAATGATCTCTTAACAAAATGGCTATTCTAAAATCCTATGTATCTATCTTAAATTCTATAAAAGTTTCTAATTCCTAATCCTGATATATAAGGCTGATCATCAGCAATAAAGCTTTTAAAATAAAGCCCAAATACAAACTGTAATTGTACTAAAGCCAAAACTGCAATTAGTGGAAAGTGGGAACAATGAAATTTCTAAAGTTAGCTGTATTCTTATAAAACCTTAAAGTTACATGTTTGATCATGCTTGAACTGATGTAATTCCCTCACATAGCATGACCTATTCTACAATAGTTTCTATGAGTAAAATAAATTGTTTCTATTATAAGTAGAAAAAACTTACACTAATTGTAACTAAAGAAACAGTTTAAAAGAATGCAGCCCAGCCTAATGTGGACACTGGGCCATTAGGAATGTGGCCCAGCCCAAAGTTCATGCTGGGCCATTTCTGGTAACCCTAGAAAATCATCTATACCATCTAAAGCTGGAAACAGCTCTCTAAATGTATATACTAATTCTACAAATATATTTTTAAATCTTATAAAGAAGCTTGTATCATGTATAAGGCTCCCAAATGTGATCTGAGTTTGAACTGTGTTAAGTTTAAAGCCAAAACCACAGTCTGTGATAAACAGGAACAATGGATCCCTAGAGTCAGCCTTGCCTGTCATATTCTCAGAACTTCATGCTTAGATCATCAAAATTCCTGCCAGAGTGTAATGCTAAACCACCAAAAAGGAGGAGGGAATGGGCCTTCAGCTTCTGAACCAAACCTGGTGGTCTCAGGGTCCGCAGCCCACCTGGATCCCTAACGTGCAGGCAGGCCTCCACGGCCACCTCCCAACACATTATCTCACCAGGCATCTACTTAACTTATTTTTTTATCAATATTTTTTATTTTGATATTGTGGGGTACAGTTAAGGGTTAGGTATACATATATGCTTCGTTTAGGCACCCTTGTTGATAATAGGTGTCTCCTCGTCCCCAGACAGATATTTACTACTGTTAATCCCTACACTCTTCCCCTTCCCCCTCCCATAGTTTCCCACCACTGCCAGTCCTTTTCTTATAGTATTACATTGCAAGTTCACGGCCCACTATAAAAGTGAGAACATGTGATACTCAGACCTTTATATCTGTGAGAGGTCACTTAGTATTATAGACTCTAGTTCCATCCAGGTTTCTGTGAAATTCATGATTCTGTTATTTTTTATGGCTGCATAGTATTCCATCATGTATATGTACCACAGTTTTTAAATCCTGTCCTCTTTTGATGGACAGCATGGTTGCCCCCAGGCTCTTGCTATTGTGAACAATGCTGCAATAAGCATACTTGTGCAGGTATCTTTTTGATAGAGTGATTTAAGTTATTCAGGGCATATTCCCAGTAGGGGGATTGCAGGGTAATATGGAAGGTCAATATTTAGAGATTTTAGGAATCTCCATTCTGTTTTCCACAGAGGTTGCACTAGTTTGCACTCCCACGAAAAGTGTAGAAGTGTTCATTTTCACCACACCCTCTCCAGCAACTGTTATTTTTTGAGTTATTGATAATTGCCATTCTGCCAGGAGTTAGGTGGTATCTCAGTGTGGTTTTGATATGCATCTCCCTGATGATTAGGGAGGTTGATCATTTCTTCATGTGTGTATTGGCTACTCGGATGTCTTCCTTTGAGAAGTATCTGTTTATATCTTTTGCCCACTTTATTATGGGGTTGTTTTTTTTTTTCTTTTCAGCCCACTTGAGTTCCTTGTAGATCCAAGATGTTAAGCCTTTGTCAGACTTGGAATTGGCAAATACTTTTTCCCAGTCTGTAGGCTATCTCCTTGCTCTCTTGATGATTTCTTCGGCTTTGCAGAAGCTTGTCAGTTTAATGAGGTCCCACTTGTCTATCTTATCTCTTATGGTCTGTGGGTTTTGGGTTTTGTTCAGGAATTGGATGCCAGTTCCAATTTCCATAAGGGTATGTCCTGCGTTTTCTAAGGTTCTTACGGTTTGAGATTTTACATTTAGGTCTCTAATCCATTTAGAGTTAATTTTTGTATATGGGGATAGACAGGGGTCTTGTTTGAGTCTTATGCATATTATGTGGTCAGCCAGGTTTCCCAGCACCATTTACTGAGTAGGTTATCCTTTCCCCAGTGGTAGGTGGTGGAGACTTTGTCGAAGATGAGTTGGTTGAGAAATTGAGGCTTTGCTTCTGGATGTCAATTCGATTCCATTGGTCTATATGCCTGTTTCTGTACCAATACCAAGCTGTTTTGATTATTGTAGCTTTATAGTAAAGTTTGAATTCTGGTAATGTGATACCACTTGCATTTTTCTTTGTTTGTTTTTTGCTGAGGATTGTTCTGGCTATTCTTGGTCGTTTGTGTTTTCATATGAATTCCCGTGTTGTTTTTTCTAGGTCTGAGAAGAATTTTGCTGTTATTTTGATAGGTATTGCATTAAATCTGTAGATTTCCTTAGGTAGAATGGACATCTTCACAATGTTGATTCTTTCAATCCATGAACATGGGATATTTTTCCACTTTTTGGTGTCATCTTTGATTTCTTTGAGTAGTATTTTGTAGTTTCCTTTGTAAAGGTCTTTCACGTTTCTGGTTAGGAAGATGTGAAGGTATTTCATTATTTTTTGTGGGTATTGTGAATGGGATTGTGCTTTTTATTTGGGTTTCTGTTTGTTTATTATTGGTGTAAAGAGATGTGATTGTCTTTTTTACATTTATTTTATATCCTGAGACTTTGCCAAAGGCCTTTATCAGTGTAAGGAGGTTTTTGACAGATTCTCTTGGGTTTTCAAGGTACACAATCATGTCATCTGCAAAGAGAGATAACTTGTCTTCCTCTTTCCCTGCTTGGATACGCCTGATTGCCTTCTCTTCTCTGATTGCTCTAGCCAGGACTTCCAGTACTATATTGAACGGGATGGGTTAGAGTGGGCATCCTTGTCTTGTTCCAGTTTTCAGGGGAAATGGTTCCAATTTTTGTCAATGTAGGAAAATGCTGGCTGTGGGATTTTTGTACGTTGCTTTTACTATTTTGAAGTATGTTCCTCGTATGACTATATGTTCGAGGGTTTTTATCAAGAAGGGTGCTGGATTTTATCAAAAGCTTTTTCTGCATCTAATGATATAATCATGTTGTTTTTGTTTTGATATCTGTTGATAAATTACATTATTGTTTTACGAATGTTGAAGCAGACTTGCATCCCATGAATGAAGCCCACTTGGTCATGATGGATGATTTTTGAGATGTTCTGTTTGTCCAGTAGGCTAGGATCTTGTTGAGAATTTTAACATCTATGTTCATCAAAGTTAGTGGTCTGTAGTTCTCTTTCTTTGGTGAGTTTTTACCTGTTTTGGGTATCAATGTGATGTTAGCTTCGTAAAATGATTTGGGGAGAGTTCCATCTTTCTCAATCGCCTGGAATACCTTTAGTAAGATTGGTATCAGCTCCTCTTTAAATGTCTTGTAGAATTCTGCTGGAAAGCCAACTGGTCCACGCCTTTTTTTGTTAGATAGTTTTCTTATTACATAGTCAATTTCCTTGATTGTTATTGGTCTATTTAGGGTCTCAATTTTTTCTCATTTCAACCTAGGCTGGATGTGTGATGACAGAAAGTCCTCCATTTCCTTAAGATTTTCATGTTTGTTTCCATACAAGTGTACATAGTAGTATCTAATGATCTTTTGTATTTCTTCAGGGTCAGATGTGACTTCATCTTTTGTGTCTCTGATTTTGTTTCCTCGGGCTTTTTCTCTCTTTTTCTTGATCAGTTTAGCTAGGAGATCATAAATCTTGTTTATCCTTTCAAAGAACTAGCTTTTTGTTTCATTGATTTTCTGTATTACCTTTTTGTCTTCTATGTCCTAGGTTTTGGTTTCTATTTTGGTGATCTGGATTCATCTGCTGAAATTAGTGTTTTTATGGTCTTGATTTCCAGCTTCCTTAGGTTGCTTGTTAAGGTGTTAATTTGTGATCCTTCGATTTTCTTCATGTGACTATGTAGTGTGATAAATTCCCCTCTTACTGCAGCTTTCATTGCATCCCAGAGATTTGGTAAGATGTTTCTTTATTTTCACTTGTTTTCAGGTACGTTTTAATCTCTGTTTTTATTTCATCATTGACCCAGGAGCTGTTTAGCATCATGCTGTTTAGTGTCCATGTATTTGTGGGCTTTGGTGTTAATGTTATTTTATTTCCACTGTCGTCCCAGAAGGTGCATTTGATACTTTTACATTTGCTTATGCTTGATTTATGGCCAAGTATGTGGTCAATCTTAGAGTACATTCCATGCAGTGATGAGTAGAATGTGTATTCTGTAGTCTTTGGAAGGATGCTCTGTAGGTATCAATTAAGTTGATTTGATCAAGAGTCACATTGAAATTTCGGATCTCATTGCTGATATTTTGTCCTGATGATTTGTCTAGGGTTGTGAGTGTGGTATTGAAGTCCCTAGCTATGATGGTATTGGAGTCAATATCTTTTTTAGTTTATCTTGAAGCTGCTTTATGAAAGTTGGCGCTCCTATGTTGGGTGCATATATGTTTAGGATGGATATTTCTTGTTGATGCATTGAACCTTTTATCATTATGTAGTTGCCTTCTGTATATTTTTTAATTTTTGATAGCTTAAAAGGTATTTTGTCTGCGATTGAGATTACAATTCTTCCTTTCTTTTGTGTTCCGTTCACCTGAAAATTTGTTTCCCATTCTCTTACTTTGAGTCTGTGACCGTCCTTTCTAGTGAGGTATGTCTCTTGAAGGCAATAAATTGTTGCCTCTTGATGTTTTAACCATTTTGCTATTCTTTGTCTTTTCCCTAGTGCATTTAGTCCATGCACATTCAAGCTAATTATTGAAATGTGAGAGTTGATCCCCATCATAAGGTTCTTACAGAGTTGCTGTTGTTCTTCCTGTTTGTCAGTTGTCTTTCTTTTGGTTTTAGAGTTGGCTCATGTGCGTTTTTAACCATTTGCCTGTACTCTTGTGAGGAACCTTCTTGTTCTTTTTTCCTTTTCTTCTGTGTTCAATACTTTCTTAAGTGTTTCTTGTACAGGTGGTCTGGTGGAAGTGTAGGTTCTTTGGGATTGGATATCTGGGAAAGATTTCAATTCTCCCTTACTGACGAAGCTAAGCTTGGCTGGGTAGGTTATTCTTGGTTGAAAATGTTTATCTTTTAGAACTTTGAAGATAGGGCTCCAAGCTCTCCTAGACTGGAGGTTTTCTGTAGATAAACCTGCTGCTATTCTAATTCTTCTTCCCTGGTAGGTAGTCTGACCTTTTTCTCTTGCTGCCTCCTTTCTTTTATTCCTATGTTGTTTGGCTTATTATTAATATCTGAGATATTATTAGTATCTGAGAGTTGGTCTTCTCATTTTTTGTCTTTAGGAGTTCTCTGAATCTCTTGTGTTTGAATTTTTTCATCACTGATGAGATGAGGGAAGTCTTAATGAATGATTTCATGAAATGTTTATTCCAATGTGGTCTCTGTTTCTCTTCTGCCTCAGGCAGGCCAATTACTCCTAGGTTCGGTCTCTCGAAGTAATTATTCATCTCTTAAATGTTTTGTTCGGTCTTTTTATGTTTCTTTTGTATGTTTTTGACAGTTTTGGGTTAATTATGTGTTTTGGTCTTCAAGCTCTGAAATTCTTTCGTCTGCTTAGCTAATTCTGCTTTCCCTGCTTATTAGTTTGTTATTTATTTCATTCACAGCATTATTTACTGCTGTTATTTCTGACTTCAGCTCCTTCCTATTCCTCTTATCTCTCCTCAGTTTTTTTATTCTGTCTCTTAATGTCTTGATGCATTTTACCAGTTTGTTGCATTTTACCGCTCATTCTGGGGTTTTTTCATTTTTTGTGTTCTGAAGTCTGTTTTCTGAGTGTCTGACTTTCCTGGACTCTGTGTTACACCAATATTCCTCTCTTGTTTTTTTCCTATTTTGTGCGGCTTTTCCCTCCTTACTTTGTCCTTCCCTCCACCTCACCATTTTCTTTAATTCTGTTATTCAGGAGTAGAGGGGTTGCTTTTAATTCCTTTTGTTCAATCTCCTATTCTTCTTTATATATGTCCTCTTACTTTGTTCAGTTCCAGAGTTGCACAGTAGGTTGGGATTGGCCCTGTTGGCAGTTTTGAGATTTACTTAAGGGGGGAGCTGTGATTCAAAATCTATCTTCAGGTCCTGGTATCTGCCGGCACCACTTCCCACTTCCTTGGAATCTGTTTGTGCAGGGCGGTTGTAGGTTTACTCCCTGAAATAAAATAAGTTAAACAGAGGGAAGAGATTGGTGCAGACAGTGGAGGGAAGAAGGAGATTGAGAGAGAGAGGAGTAAGGAGGAAAACAGACGAGTATACCAACAAATGGAGAGAGAGACCTAAACTGAGGCAGATAAAAACAATCGACCATGGCTACAGACTAACCAACTCCCATACAAAAAAAAACTAAAACATACAATGATGCTAACATACAAATTAACCAACGTCCTTCTTGGTGTGCTGTTCCTCTACACAAATATATGGTTTACAAATAGGAGAAAAGAGAAGAAAGGAAAAAAAGAAAAAGGGAACAAAACTGTAGGGATATAATCAAGTCAGTAAACTAACAGAACCAATCAAGTACACTATGAAACTTTTCTTTTAAGTGCAATGTCCTTTCAGCTCTGATTTCTAGCTGTCTTCTCAGGCTGGTAAGTTCGTTCACAGTTAGGGTCAGTTGCCCCTGGCCTACTGTGAAGGGCAGTTCAGATCACCACTCAGTTCACCACTGCCCTGTTCACCACTCTGATCCAGCCTGTGTCATTTTATCAAGCTTGTTTTTTTCTGTTTTGGTGTTGTTATTTTGAATTGCCAGCAGGTGGTACTATCTCACTGGTCCAGATCATCTTTATCTCAGTTTCTTGCCCCAGAGGGATGGAGGTGAGCAGAAGCTGGAGATGGGTGCCTGCCTTAAGACACATGGGTGGAGACCCATGGCCTGGAAGGACATCATGGTGGCAGTTGAGGTGGCAGTGATCTCAGTAGATCTTGCTTGCAGGGGCTTCAAGTTCTGAAATCGTGAATCATCTCAGGAACAGGTGGCATGATGTGCAATGGCTGCCATGGAGATAGCTGCAGTGGCTGCAGCAGGTGCAGCTGCAGTAGCTGCCCAGACCACCATAATGCTTCAGCAGTGGCGATGGCCAAGCTCTGTGTGAAGAGCAGGCTGCCGAGTTGGGATGCGAAGGCCCAGGGAGAGAGCCAGAGTTCTTCTGCATTCTCCTTTGCAGAGGGTCTCATAGACAAAGCTGTCCCATTGGCATCTTGCCCCTTTCTCCAACTAAACTTCTTAATCTTACTTTACAAACGTGTTCATATTCCAGAATTTGTAAAAGTGAAATTGTGAAGCGTACCGTTGTATTTCCTTGTTATATTTTACATGGCAAATATGTCTGTGTATACAGCCATGCGTTGTGTGTGTGTCAGGCACTCACTGGTCTAAATCATGACTCATATTCTAATGAATGAATTGACCAACTTTATCCTGCTTATTGGCAATTGGTTTGTTTCCACTGATATCTTTTACAAATGAAATTGCTACTTAACTTGAAGAACTAGACAGATGGTAAAAACCATTTTTTTAAAGCAAACAATAATGGTGAGAAAGTGATCATCATCTTCACCAGCAAGAACAAAACTGAACAAGTTGGAGATTTGTGTTTTATTGCATACTTCAGTTAATTGAAAATATATGACACAAAACAACTCTGAAATCTGAAGATAGACAAGCCCTTGCTGGGAGAAACAGGACCAGACCGTCACCTTAGTATTGTATCGTGGATGGAAGACACCAGGTTTCATGCGAGATAGAACAAGATTAAGTTAGAAATATATGTTGGAAGACTCAAAGCCCAGTGTGGAAAAGGTGTGAAAGTTTGAACTTTGTAATAGTCACATAGTTGGGAAATTCTGATTCTTACTGAAATAGTTTATTCAGGGTTGCTGAAACATGGCAAAATGCGATCCCCACACAAGTAATTCTGATTGAAGAAAGGAGAACTCAATTTTCTGAACTGCATCTAGAACCATGTGCTTTATCACCAATAAAGAACCACAAGATTTATCTGTCAGGCACGACACCAAAACCAGCATCCTAGACCCACAGATGTCGCCCTATAGGAAATGTGAGGTGAAACGAGGTCAACAGTGAACTTTAATTTTTAAAATCACAAATGCTGTTTCTCATATGAAACAACAGTTTCATTCTTCTTAGAAGAGCAGAAAATTTGGAGGAAATGGACGGATTTAAGAACACTGGAGAGCTGAGTGAGAAGAACTGACAAAAATAAGAATTATTCAATCCCAGAAGAAGGGGCAGAAATATATAGACCCACATTTCAATGGGAGGAAGAGCAAGGAAGCATGAGAGAGCTCACTGAGACCAAGGGTCATGACTTCTGCCTGAGAATTTGGCTCAGAGAGAAGGTCAGAGAATGACTCATAGTCTCTCCTCTTCCTCCACATTACAATTGTTAAAGTACGAAACTGGAATACACCTGGGAGAACTGAATCTTATGATCTCCAGTAGAACACAAGTGGGAAGCACAAAAACATAAAGAAACTAAGGCACAGTATTGCAGGGGGAATCTGAACTCTCTTATGCTCATAGACAGGAGAAATTTCAACATGAACAGCCACTGTAATGAGTTCAAATGTATGCCTCAGTAGATTTATGCAACCTTTCACAGTAAAGTCTTAGCAAAGGTGTATTGCTAAACAGGTAAAATAATACATAAAATCAAACAATAATGCAAAATCAACCATCAGACACATAATGTCTCTTTATTAATATGGGATAGAGCAAATAGAAAGACACAACATCATAATGTGCAAATGATGAGAATGTATGCATGAAGAAATAGTTATTACAGTTGTTTCAACAAAAATATTAAATATTAAAAAGGAAACAGAGCCATTCTCAGAAAAACGAAATATTGACTTAGTATTGGAAATATTAAGCAGGTGTCAAGCAGTCCCAATATTCTCTGGAGTTTTCCTTCCTGCTCGTTATCTCCCATGATGTTTGTCTCCAGTTATTCATTACATTGCATTTACATAATTCCTCCTTTTCTTCATTTATAATTAAAATATTTTTGATAAGATGTGATTTAATTTTATGCATCCACTGTTTATTTCTGAAGGTCACACACACCTCAACAGCAAGCAACATTAAAGACAGAAATATTTATTTACTTTCTCTTCTAATACCAATTGTCTGCATGCTGTTTTATCAATTTCCCCTTTATTTATTCATGCTCTTGATTGTATAGCTTCCTCACACTTTGTAACACATTAATATTCAGGATATATTCAGAACTTTTTCTTTATTATTCATAACAATATAACACAGGTAGAATAGGCAATATTCCATGGAATTTAGTTGACTTCTATAGATCTATTGAAATTCACTTCTATATTCTTCCTTGAATGACTGGGAAATTTCCAACTTGCATATGATAGTAATGCAGCGTTCACTGATTTTTTAAAAAATATATAACCACTCAAGCATTCACGATTGATTGTCAACTGATGTCCACCGAAGTTCGAGAACATTTTGATTTATTTTAAAGGTTCCTATCCACATTATAGATGAACCATGAGACAGAAGAATTGCCAGCACAATGGATTAGAATTTTGAGTCCTTAATAGTTTGTGGTCAAGAATAGGCTCATTACAAGAAAGCACTAGACCCTGAGTGAAACAAGCAAGAAACCTGTAAAGACAAAA
>JAPVLO010001655.1:0-63435 GCA_027257055.1 Cephalopachus bancanus | reverse complement strand
AAGAAAATCAAAAACGTCCTCAACCATCTAAGTGATAAATTTAAAAACAGTGCCGCCAACAGCCAGATTCTTCTCCCTTCATCTGGTTCCAACACCCTCTTGTCACCTGGCTGGCCCTACTCCTAAAATGGCCCTGTCATTTTAATTTGCGTTTTTTGTTTAATAGCCCCATGTATCTTTAAATTTCTCCAACAACGCTTAATTGAACTCTCAAATAAAAACCTTAACCTCCTATTACTCAATAGTTATCAACCTGTCCCAGTAGAGGAGTCAACACCTCGTCCCTAAACATCACTTAACTTTTCTTTTAGATATGTTCTCTTCCAGGTTCTCTATCTACCTCCACAGTCTACTCCAAGACAGCTGGTTACTACTGCCCTCGTGCCCGCTGGAGGAGTGGCCAGAACAAGTCGTCATTCTACATTTACAAGGGACTTTCATAGAACTCTCGCCTTCAGAAATCTTCACCTTCAGCGCCTATCTCTGGGCCCTGTTCTGGCTGGTTCTGTGCCTTTCCCCCACCACACCCCACAACGTCCACATCCAGCAGGAAGCAGCCAGAAGGAATAACGACACCCCTCTCCCAAATAAACAGAAAAGGTGGGAATGAAGGGCACAGGGAGCAGTCAGAAGGGCGTCTCCCGAGATGGCGCTAAACACTACATAGAACCAAACAAAGACTACAAAGGCCCTAAACTCCAGCTTTTCCCGCACGCGCGAAACTTAAACCTATGCACAAATATTATCTCCCTATAGGAATACTACCTCATAAGCCCCCTCCAATAAGACCCTAACACGGCACTGGCCAGCCCTTGCCAGGCCCTGGCACAGCACTGGCCACCCCCTCCCAAACTGATAAATACAGACCTCTCTCGCTGGCTCTCTCTCACTCTCCCTCCCCTACCCGGTGGTTACAGACCCTCTTCCTTCTATCTGTAGCCGCCACTTTAATAAATCTCTTGGCCTTGAAGGGTGTTGAGTCTCGCTGCGCCCACCGTCTTTCACTAATTGTTTTTTACCAAGGCTTTAACTAAAATATTGTTTCAGGACAAACTGCTTTGAGGAATGAAAACTAAGATCTATAAAGAGCCAATAAATTGGTTCTACTATAATTTACCTTTAATAAAAACGGAGAACTAAAGAGAAATAATCATGTTTCAAAAATATACTATACCTGTTTTAAATTATCTTGTTTATTAGTATTTTCTACAATTTAAACTGAATTCTAAAGTGTATCCTAACTACATGTCTCCAAACTGTTTTCAAATTTTTCTTCAGACTTTCTCAAAGCAGCTGTATTTCCTTCTTGAAGTATTATCTTTTTTTTCTTTTGAGTTGGAGTCTCACTCTGTCGCCCAGACTGGAGTGCAGTGGCCATTCCCGGCCACAGCAGCCTCGTCCTGCTGGGCTCCGGTGATCCTTCTGCCTCAGCCTTCCAAGTAGCTGGAACTACAGGCGCGCGCTACCATCCCAGCTAATTTTTAATTTTATTGTAGAGATGAGGTCTCGCCAAGTTCCCAGGCAGGTCTCGAACCCGCGGGCTCAGGCAATCCACTCACCTCAGCCTCCCAAAGGCGCAGGATTACAGGCTGAGCCACGGAGCCTGGCTCCTAGAATATTTTAAAACAACAAGAGTAGCGAAGGAAGGGGTAAATAGCCAAAATGGAATAGCTTTAGTCAAAGTGGCAGCCATTTTAACATTGCTTAGCTTTATCGTGCATTTTCTTTTCTTTTTTTTTATAATTAATCAGTATTTTTTATTATCGTTTTGTGGGGTACTATCGTTCAGCAGCTTATTCTAACCTACCCTCTAATCATTAACAAGGGACAAAACTGGCTTCTGGGAGGTGGTTACTGACAATTGTCTTGCAACCCCCCCAAGCATGCTTTGTCCTAACTACCCTTTTATCCAGTGTATTTGTCTTCCTGCCATAAAGGGCCAAGCTGACCTAATCTATAGCCCTTCCAGAACTAAATGACACAGACCACCACCCCATCACAATGGCAACAGTTCCTGTGCTTACCTGCCTTCTTTGTGACAACATATCACAGACTACCACCCCATCACCATGGTGACCTGTTCCCACTACAGAGAAGCTTTAAAAGCTTTTCAGCCTCAAACATTCAATGTCAAATGTTCCTTCAACGTCTGGCCCCCTCTTCAATCTTGAAGAAGTGAACCCTTTCTAAAGGATCCACTTTCTAAATAAACTTTTTATGACCTACCCTTTGTATAATTCTTTGCATCTTACCCAGTGCACCAGCATCAGCTCACTGACCAAACAATGGCTAAAATACGTATTTTCTATTTTTTTTTTTTGAGTTGTAGTCTCACTTTGTCACCCAGACTGGAGTGCAGTGGCTACTCTTGGCCGCCGCAGCCTCGACCTGCTGGACTCCAGCAATCCTTCTGCCTCAGCCTTCCGAGTAGCTGGAACTACAGGCGAGTACTACCATGCCCGGCTGATTTTTTGATTTTATTGTAGAGATGAGGTCTCGCCAAGTTGTCCAGGCGGGTCTCGAACCCTCGGGCTCAGGCAATCCCCTCAACTCAGCCTCCCAAAGTGCTGAGATTACAGGCTTAGCCACCGAGCCCGGCTCGTATTTTCTATTATATCACAATATCATAGTTGGTTCCCAGCTGGTCCAGATTCTAGCAGTGACCTCATCAGCATCCTGATTGGAGTGGTCAGAGCTCTCTGTTCCTCACTCCAGTTTAATGATCATTATGTGTAAATGTTATCACTTCATTTCCCCAATAATTTTTTTAAATAAATGGGAATTAATTTACTTTTTTGTAGTGGAGATGGAGTTTTGCTGTGGTTCCCAGGCAGGTCTTGAACTTCTGGCCCCCAGAAATCCTCCATCTCTGCCTCCCAAAGTGCTGGAATTACAGTTATGAGCCACTGTACCTGGCCATTCCTAATAATGTTATCTCAAAATTTAAACATCATTCTTATATGTCACATGATTTTAGATAATATCAATTCTGATAGGATTGAAATGCTTATTGAAAACAGCACTCACTTTAATCTGGGACTAGTACAGTCAGCCTAGAGGTTAAGGCTCTATTTTAAAAACCTAAGTGAGCCGGGCTCGGTGGCTCAGCCTGTAATCCCACGCCTTTGGGAGGCTGAGGTGAGTGGATTGCCTGAGCCTGCGGGTTCGAGACCCACCTGGGCAGGCGAGACCTCATCTCTACAATAAATCAAAAAATTAGCTGGGCGTGGTAGTGCACGCCTGTAATTTCGGCTACTCGGAAGGCTGAGGCGGAAGGATCGCCGGAGCCCAGCAGGTTTAGGCTGCGGTGGTCGGGAGCAGCCACTGCACTCCAGTCTGGGCTACAGAGTGAGACTCCAACTCAAAAAAAAAAAACAACAAAAAACCTAAGTGAATGGACCACAATGCATGAGTGCTTAGGAACTATGGAGACAGTGACTCCACTGACTTGTGGGGATTTTCTGCGGCATTCAGTGCTATGTTTGTGTGAGTTCACACTAGCAGGCAAAGTTACACTCTGAATTCCAAGCATCAGACATCTTGTTGTCCCCAGGTCAGTGGGCAGCCCCTGTATATTCCTGTGGAGCAAATGACATGCAGGTCCCTATGGTAGTACTCTCTCTCTCTCTCAGATGAGTCATATACATAGCCTCTTAATTCACTTATACCATAACACTCAGAAGCATCAGTCTTACTATCCTCATTTTTCGCTGTATGGAAACACATGTAGAGACAGAGGACTGTGACTCAGGGAGGGAGGACTGTGCCTTGTCCTGAATTCAGGGTGATCTGCTCTGGGCTCTGTTCTCTGACACTTGGCCTGTGGCCCCCCACACAGGCCTGTCCTCCTCTGTCACTCCTCTCTGAGGCTCCCCATCTCCCACCATCTAAAGGCCTTCTGCCACCTCATGTGGTTCTGCCTGGTCTCCTGGGGCTGGGCTTCAAGGGCCAGAGCTCTCCTTTCCTCCCCCCACACACAGAATTCTTTCATGGCTTTCCAATTCTCACTCCAACTAACTGTTGGAGGCTGACAAACATTTAAATAAACTGTTTCATATATTTGTAGGATTGGTAATATCCAAAAACATGTGACCTTTAAAAATAATTTTTGAATCTTGAGATAGCTTTACTGGGAAAGCAAAAAATTCTTATCCCAAGACCTTAATTTCTTTTTTTTTTCTTTCTTTTTTTTCTCTTTTTTTCTTTTTCTTTCTTCCTTTTTTCTTTTTTTTTGAGTTGGAGTCTCACTCGGTCGCCCAGACTGGAGTGCAGTGGCCACTCTCGGCCACCGCAACCTCGACTTGCTGGGCTCCGGTGATCCTTCCGCCTCAGCCTTCCGAGTAGCCGGAATTACAGGCATGCGCTACCACACCGGCTGATTTTTTGATTTATTGTAGAGATGAGGTCTCGCTGCCCAGGTGGTCTCGAACCTGCGGGCTCAGGCAATCCACTCACCTCAACCTCCCAAAGGCGCGGGATTACAGGCTGAGCCACCGAGCCCGGCTCCGACCTTAATTTCTGATGGTGGAATTCAGACATTGTAGTAATGGGTATGGGGCTATAGGATTCTATGCACTTCGAGACTTTTCCAGACCCAACAAACCTTTTCTTCAGATCTATTTTATATTTAAGGGCACTTCATGTACATTTGCGGGCAGGAAACTAATTGTGCTATGTAATTTGGTAGGGGGGAGGGAGGAGACAGATGGAGAGAGAGAGAGAGAGAGAGAGAGAGAGAGAGAAGATCTAGAAGGGCAACTCTCCCTCTAAAGTTTCCCTTTGTTACCTGTTATAGTGCAATTATAAATGCCATTATTATTTCATTATCCTGTGAATGGGAACCAAGTATAGCATCAGCATATCGACCACTGAGAATTACAGGTATTTTTGTGGCTTCTCTCGATTTTTAGGTTGTGTGGTCAGGACAAGTCACTGAACTACTCTGAGCCTCAGTTTCCTCATTTGAAAAACGGAGAGCCGGGCTCGGTGGCTCAGCCTGTAATCCCGCACTTTGGGAGGCTGAGGTGAGTGGATTGTCTGAGCCTGCGGGTTCGAGACCCGCCTGGGCAACTTGGCGAGACCTCATCTCTACAATAAATCAAAATGAGCCGGGCGTGGTAGCGTGCGCCTGTAGTTCCAGCTACTTGGAAGACTGAGGTGGAAGGATCGCCGGAGCCCAGCAGGTCTAGGCTGTGGTGGCTGGGAGCAGCCACTGCACCCCAGTCTGGGCGACAGAGTGAGACTCCAACTCAAAAAAAGAAAAAGAAAAAGAAAAAGAAAAACGAGGCTAATGATTTCTACCTCATTAGTGTTTGTGAAGATGAAATGCTATACGAAACGCTATGTTTCACAACATGTAAGTTGCTTTAGTAATATGAGAAGGGACCCCAAAAATGAAATTTATCTATTAAAATTGTGTATTTATTCCTGCATGTTTAAACTTCAGTCATCCTCAAAGGACTCTCCGTTTGATGCAATACATCTATCGAGATGCTTTTTCCACTGCTCAAAACAGTTTTGATCTTGTCCATTTTGATGTCTTTTAGTGCTCTGCTGTTTTTTATTTCACCTCTTCCACATCGGCAAAATGTTCCCTTTGAGGACTTTTTTTCATCCAGGAAAACAAACAAACAAACAAACAAACAAACAAAAGTCACTCAGGACAAGATCATATGAATAGAGAGGGTGAGGCATGGGGGTCATGCCGTTTTTAGTCAAAAACTGCTGAGTACTCAGCATGGTGTAAGCAGGTACACTCAAAAATCACCCATCGTGAAATGGGCAAACGCATTAAAAGATTCTCAAAAAAAAAAAAAAAAATCACTGAAGCTGAATACAGCCTCTCACAACAATGCTAGCTGGTACATTGATGCTGATTTTATCTGCTCTGTTTGCAGGCCTGCAGGCTGTGGTAGGGGCTGTGGTCTGGGTCACTGTCCCAGGGAGGCTGGGCTCCTTGTTGATAAGGCCTGGAGCTCCCAAGCTCTCCGAAATCAATTCCAAGAGGTCTCTTAGAGCCGGTGTGATGAACTGGCAGAGTCCCTGGAGCTCTGCAGACATTGAAGGTCCTGTTTCATTTCATGAGATGCTTGCTGAGGGGAGGATTGAGTCTCCAGACTGAGGGCCTTTAGACCAACATGGTGTTTACAGGATTTTTGTCCAGATGCAGAGGGAAAGAAGTCATTCCTTCTGACCCCATCTCAGTAGGGTACCTGAGATAACCTGTGCCTGGGGCCCCAGTACCCCTACCCTGAGCTGGCTGAGCCCCACACAAATATACAGACTGTTAGGGTCCGGATAGGGTGAGGGTGGATGGATGGTGAGGGAGAGGGAGGTGCAGGGAGGCGCAGCACCACTGGAACCGGCAAGACGGAGGTGCCACGCTGGCAACCCAGAGATCCGAGTAAATGCAAAGAATTGCAACCCACAGGGGGGAAAGAAGATAAGATTTATTTAAGAAAACTTCACCCCCCACAGACAGGGAGTGGGCCTATACTCCAGGTGAGTATGGCGTCATAGCCCCCCAAAGCTCTTGCTTAAATTATTTTCCTTGGAGATGTTGCAATCAGGTAGACGTGACTGCTGTGACTTCCTTATCGACCACCTGTGGATGTCTTGGAGAACCTGTGACACAGAGACCCACTAATGTCCACCCACATTATCATAACCCCTAGAGAAGGGCGTGACAAGGATTCTAATTCTCCTGCACCTTCCCAAATGACAATCCTTATAGCTAATGGAAGGTGCACCTCCTCTTATCTCCTAGGCATTCCCAGTGGGTAGCTTCGGGGGATCCTTGGCTTCTCTGTAGATAGTGCCCAATTTCCTGGAAGATCGAATCCCTACCTGCTCTCCCTCTGAACAGTCATAACTTTTGTAATTACAAGTTTCATGACTTTTACAATCCTTGCCCAATGCATGATGTCTTAGGCCTTGTAAATCCCCTTTACTCTAGGCAAGCTTGATTGCTGCTATGAGATACCTCTGATACCTGGCACCAGGAAGTCTGTTTCTGAAAAGACAAAGTCAGTAAAGTTAATGTTACCTAAAGTGTGCATTTCTCCAAAAGCATAGCTTCTACTTTCTCATCATCGTATTAAGGTTCAAGAACAAGATGACAAATGGCTTCCCACTCTTGGTCTGCCCTTCCACAGACCACAGATGGGAGTAAGGGCCCCATATTCCCCAGCTTCATGCGAAACTCTTTGTAGCAGAGTCAAGAACAGTGTACGTTTCAGAATCTCAGAGGCCTCAGGACTTTCACCACCTGAAACTACTACCCTGTTCCTGCTGTTTCCCAGCCTCCTGAATGAAATATGCAGGACACCCATGAAGGTAGATCTTAAGACACCTGGGCTTTCATCTGGGTGGCATAAGTGAGAGACGGCCTTCCAGGTGTGTCTGGACACTGCAGTTGGTCAGCGACAGCCTTCGTCTTGTCCAGTTCCCCATCTTCATTCAGTTCATCATGATCCCCTTGTAATCCTTTGCTTATGGGGAACTGGGGGCAGGGCATAGAGTAGACTTGAGTGGGAGGAGCTTGGGAACTGAGAAAGTTAGTAGGAGAAACTGATTTGGGGACATGCTGCATTTAATGTGATTCCAGGACATCTAAAAAGAGAAGGTCCAGGTAGTGTTATAGGACAGGAGTTTGGGAGAGAAACTTATAGACCTATTCTTAGGCTAATTACAGCCATTAGCATAAAGAAGATTTGAGGGAGCCCAGGATCAATGAAGAAACTTAAGGAACATACCGATTTCAGGTTCAGAAGAGAGCAATGTAAGCCTGCTGAACCAGCCAAGGAGGAAATTGTCCCCAGCCTCCAATCAAGATTTAATTCAGTTTTATGGAAACATAGCAATGCCTACTAGGTGGGGAACGACATTTCATTCCTGCCATATAAATACTGATGGCACTTTTTCCAGTTATGATGAAGTTTAGAACAGCACACACACGCACGCACACACGCAGGAGGTGCCAAAAAATGTGTACACATTTTAAGTATGCTGTTCGCTCAAAAGATGCTGTTAATCAAATGAATGCTAGTGTCACCATGCAACAGCCAGGACTGTATTTACAGGGTCAAGTAACCATTGCTACGGCCTAATTTTAGGACATTTTTGTCCTCCCTAAAAGAAATCCTAGCCGGGCTCGGTGGCTCAGCCTGTAATCCCGCGCCTTGGGAGGCTGAGGTGAGTGGATGGCCTGAGCCCGCGGGTTCGAGACCTGCCTGGGCAACTTGGCGAGACCTCATCTCTACAATAAATCAAAAAATTAGCCAGGTGTGGTAGCACACACCTGTAGTTCCAGCTACTTGGAAGGCTGAGGTGGAAGGATCGCCGGAGCCCAGCAGGTCGAGGCTGCAGTGGCTGGGAGCCGCCACTGCACTCCAGTCTGGGCGACAGAGTGAGACTCCAACTCAAAAAAAAAAAAAAAAAAGAAATACCATGTTCATTAGCAGTCCATCCCCAGCCTTCCAGGCAACTAGTAATCTGTTTTCTATCTCTATAGATTTGCCTATTCTGGATAGTTTGTGTACATGGAATCATACAATATGTAGTCTTCTGTGACTGGCTTCTCTCATGTAGCATAATGTTTTCAAGGTTCATCCATATCATAGCATGTATCAGTACTTCATTCCTTTTTATTGCCTGACAATATTCATTTGCATGAATAAGCCACATTTTGTTTACCTATTCATTAGTCGATGAGCATTTTGTTTGTGTTCACCTTTTGGCTATTATGAATAATGATGCTATGTATATTTAAATACAAGTTTTTGTTTAGACATATGTTTCCATTTCTCTTGAATGAAATAAATGGAGTTGCTAGGAAAGATACGAGGGGGACCCTCTAAAATTGGAATTATCTTTTGGAGGGTGGGCCGCCTGTAGTACACTCGGAACCTCTCTGGATCAAACGGTTAACCAGAGTTTTTATCTGGAAGTTTTTTTTTTTTGAGTTGGAATCTCACTCTGTCGCCCAGACTGGAGTGCAGTGGCCGCTCCCGGCCACCGCAGCCTCGACCCACTGGGCTCCGGAGATCCTTCCGCCTCAGCCTTCCAAGTAGCTGGAACTATAGGCGCACACTACCACGCCCGGCTAGTTTTTGATTTTACTGTAGAGACGAGGTCTCGCCAAGTTGCCTGGGCGGGTCTTGAACCCGTGGGCTCAGGCAATCCTCTCACCTCGGCCTCCCAAAGTGCTGGGATTACAGGCTGAGCCACCGAGCCTGGCCAATCTGCAAGTTTTGAGGAGGTTGAGTCACGATTTGCGGAAGAAACATCTTGAGTTGTGGCAAACAAGTGACTGGTACTTCCACCATGACAACACACCTGCCCACACCATGCTGAGTATTCAGCAGTGACTAAAAATGACATGACCTCCATGCCCCACCCTCCCTAGTCACCCGATCTCACCCTGAGTGACTTTTTTTGTTTGTTTCTTCAGATGAAAAAAGTTCTCAGAAGAAAACGTTTTGTCAATGTGGAAGAGGTGAAACAAAAATAGTAGAAGCACTAAAAGGCATCAAAATTGACAAGTTCAGAAACTGTTTTGAGCATTGGAAAAGTCATTTCCATAGGCGTATAGCATCAAATGGAGAGTACATTGAAGGTGACTAAAGTTTAAACATGTAAGAATAAATGCACAATTTTTTATAAATAAGTTCTGGGTTTTTTTGGGTCTCTCCTCATAAAATATTTTTTAAACAGCAAGTTCTTTTAAAGACACATCTTAAACTCCCAACTATAAGATACACCACAGTGAAGAGTATGAAGTGAGGTTAACTGGAACTCCAGAGTTCTGCCCCGTGCTGCCACTGACAGCCTCGGTGTCCTTAAGGTTATTCCACAGAGCACAACAGATTTTAAAAAAATGAATGGTAATCAACCAAGTTCATAACCTTAGTCAAAAAGGAGAAAAACACAACATTTTGGCAATTGCTGTCTGCTTCTTTGTGTCTAAGACACTGCCATGTTAAATCTCACAAGCTGAAACCTTATTCTTCAGACCTTATGTCTTGGCTTGAAATACCTTTCCAATTTTCTCTTCCCTTCTAGGACCAGTTCTGCTAGCTGGATCTCTACATTTTTTTTTTTTTTTTTGAGTTGAGGTGTCACTTTGTTGCTGAGGCTTGAGGCTTGAGTGCAGTGGCATGCTCATGGTTACCGCAGCCTTGACCTCCTGGGCTCAGGTGATCCTTCCGCCTCAACCTCCAGAGTAGCTGGGACAACAGGCGCATACCACCACTCCCAGCTAATTTTTTTATTTTTTGTTTTGTAGGGACAAGTTCTCGTTATGTTGTCCAGGCTGGTCTCTAACTCCTTGGCTCAAGCAATCCTCTTGTCTTGGTCTCCCAACGTGCTGGCATCACAGACATGAGCCACCATGCCCAGCCCTGGATCTCTACTTTTGTCTCCTCACTCCACGATAATTGTGCAGGTTATCATGGATTCCTCTGTAGTCTCCTTCTGTCTCATTCTCTGGCTTATCCAGCCTGGCCCAGCCAGACTAAGCTTTGGAACAGCATTGCTTTGATTTGGTTTCTGTCTTTCTGTCAACAACATGAATTCGAGTTCACTCAGTTCATTCATTTATTCATCAGATATTTATGATGTTCAGAGTTTACTGTGCTGGGAGGGCTGGGACCCGATTTTCCTTGACAACAAATCCAAAGATACTGGACAAAAGGATCTCCCTAGCATTTCTGTTCCTGAATGGAAGCATGGACCAGGAAACCCTGCTGCTATTTGGAGTTAGGAATGAGTTGGGCTAAGGGTTGTGGGAAGATGGCAAGGATCATCTGTGAGATTTCCATGGAGAGATGAGTCACATCAAAAATAAGAAAATATTTATCTGTCATCAATCCAGCTTCCCTCTCACATTTCTTTTTTTCTATTAGTGGCTCCCTTCCCACCTTTAATCTAGGAGATTTTAAAATTCTTTGGGGATGAAGCACATGTGTATCAGGAGACTCTGCTAAATGAATGGTTTCTTTTAACCCCCATCAAAGCCTGCTCTCAGGAATGAAATATATAAGCAAATTCATACTAAGGTGTAAATGTCTGATAACAATTTAAAGTATGATCCATATTCTAAGAACTTTTTTTTTTTTACAAGAAATGGAATAGCTCTGTGCTAAAAACAAAATCCATGTCTAATAGTGGCATATATACTATTAGACGTGGATTTTGTTTTTATCCTGGGGGAGGTTTCAGGATGTCAGGAGTAACATTTCCAGCTGTGTTCCCAGTGCTAGTATTCTCTTTTCCTAATGGGCCCCTCAATTCCCACCTATAGAGTAAGCCTTGCCTTAACTCTCTAAAATGCTGTCTGTTCTCAGTAGAAATTTCTGGAGCTCTGTTTAAACATTCTGGAGCTCAGTGTTCGGCTCTGCTTCCTTCTAAGTTCTGAGTGTTTATAGCCTATTTCACAGAACTGGGCTTCTGTTTTGTTTCTTCAGCTTAGGTATCTGCCATGCCAGCATGTCCACTCTCTGGGACTCTCAGATTAGAGTTCTGTGCTTATTTCTTTCCAGTATATCCTAACACTTTTCTCCCATATGACTACACATGGAGTCAACTTTTAGCTTCACTGTCTAGTCCAGTACCCGTAGTCTTGCTCTCTGATGCCCCTGATGCTAACTGCCAACATGCTTAGACTTCCAGCATCACTGGTCAATGTGTAGCCTGCCCCTGATACACTGATGCCATGTCCTGAGAACTAGCCAAAATTTTGGGCACTTCATATTGGAGCTTACCCTGCCCCTTCATCCAAACCACCTAACTACCAACCTGGACTGCCCTTTGCCACTTGTTCCTACAGCCCCTGGGCATTACATTTGTCCTGCTGAAAGGGAATGCTTCTGCATCTGAAGTTGAGATAGCTCACTTGTGAGAAGGGCTTAGTGGGTCTACTTCTAGGCCCTAGTTTTATCTTAATTGAACTTACCCTGTTATGGCCTTGGGGATGGCAAACAAGCATTTATCTGGAGTTCCTGATATCAGACCCCGGAGACAGTCTGCCAGGTTATAAGGAAAGTCACGTAGCTAGTATCTTTTTGTGGGCATCATTCATGCAACTGAGACTGTCTTGTCACCACAAGGTAATAATAATCTTCTATATAGGTATTTTTCTCCAATTAGACACCCTTTACTTTATTCAGTTCTGGGTGGTGTTTGTCTAAAAATCTCTTCTTTGGCGCATAGGAAAGTTGAACTAAATACCTACTATGGTCTTCTATCTGCCTCCTTGTGTTAGATGCCTATTGCATTCACCTTAGGTAGAAATAAATTTCATTGATAAGGGGCCATATATTTGTACAAGATGGGTAGGTTCCTTTATGGTATAATTTTAGGGCTTTGCAGAAAGTATCTACACGCAAATATGTCTCCCACACTGATGATATGTGTCATCATTATTTCCATTCAGTGTCTCCAATGAGTGGGGCTCAATTTCTACCCTGTTTTCAAAGTCTCAGAGTAACTTGGAGAGAAGGACACAGCAACATGGCAGAAAATACAATTAGTAATTATAGTTAGTAAACATAGCTAGTAATTTTAGTAATGACTGTTTTTGGACTGTCCCTATTATTCACCAAGGTTTTATATTTATTTATTTATTTATTTATTTATTTATTTTGAGTTGGAGTCTCACTCTGTCGCCCAGAGAGTGGTTAAGAGAGTGGTTGATGCTGGTTGGCCAACCTAGATCACATGAAGCCCAGTCCTATGGTCAAGAGATGCAGGTGGTTTCACTTCAAACAAACTCCAAGGATATTGAGTTATTTGCAAGGTAAAGAGGTTCTCTTACCAGAGTAGGGCAAAGAGACACTTAGATGGAAACAATCAGATGTCCATTTTAGGAGTCAGGTGGAAAAAGGGCTATACTGCATATTTTCCTTGTCCTTGACCACTTTGCTCACTTCAGCATCCTCTTTTATTTTTTTATTTTTTTTGAGTTGGAGTCTCACTCTGTCTCCCAGACTGGAGTGCAGTGGCCGCTCCCGGCCACCACAGCCTTGACCTGCTGGGCTCCGGCAATCTTTCCGCCTCAACCTTCCAAGTAGCTGGAATTACAGGCACACGCTACCACGCCCAGCTAATTTTTTGATTTATTGTAGAGATGAGGTCTCGCCTGCCCAAGCGGGTCTCGAACCAGCAGGCTCAGGCAATCCACTCACCTCAGCCTCCCAAAGCTCAGGATTACAGGCTGAGCCACTGAGCCCGGCTGAGGCCTGGTTTTTGACCCCAGGTAGATGAAGTGGCTGAGTGTGTCAGCAATTAGACTGACATGACCTCACCTCTGGCATTCGGTTGTAACAGTGGTCTGTGTTTCCAAACGAAACAAATTGGCCTGCTGTTGTCAGAAAGAGAATTCTACTGGGCAGTGGGGTTTCTCTTGCCTTGATGTTGGGCATTTCACATGTACTCTTCAAGGAAAATGGGGTGATGTTTGCTATGTGCTTCTGTCTGTTTGGCAGAGGACATATTTCTCAGTGACTCCTAAAGCCTCATGTCTTAGGAGCAAGACAGGAAGAGCTTGAGTGCTGAAAAATTTGGAGAACCTATTTCCAATTCAGATACTTTTCTTTCAAAAGCTCAATTCCTAAATCCCTCAGAAATCCTAAGCTGTTCGAATCATCCAAGCTTGCAATTAGGATATGTTTTTACTCTTTTTTAGCCTGGTTAAAGCACAATAGCCTGACTTCCTCTTCTTCATAAGGAAACCTAGGCATACAGCGAGCATCAAACAGATATGGAAGTAGAGTAAACTTTGTGAATTGCAGGCTGACATCTCACTTGCCACCTCCATAGGTGTGGAAGAGGCCAGTGGAGCTTGGTAGACACAGGGCTGGCTAATGTTGCATGAGGATTGGAAGAGAAGATGGTGACTGGGAGGTTGGGACATTCACCCCTGTTTGTGAGATCCTCCATCATTCTCCTAGAGTTTCCTCCTAATTCCTGGAGCACCCATGATACAGTCCAACACACTCTCGGCAGGAAATGACTCAAAAAAAAACTGAGCTGGATAAAGTTGTAGCTTGGAAGCATTTGCTTAAGGAATTCTGCCCCCCCCACCCCCGCTTCCTGGGAAATTTGCATTTTAACAGTAGACTTTTGAAGATCAAAAAGGATTTTTATTGGGAGAGAAGTATGTCTCTTAAAGTTAAAAAACCTTTTTTATTTGGAATTAATTATAGATGCACAGGAAATTGGACAAATAGTACAACCTATTCTTCCTCCAGCTTCCTCTAGTGGTGACATCTTACATAGCTGTCTATAGTATAATATCAAAATTAGGAAATCAACATCGACACATTACTGTTAACTAAACTACAGACTTTATTCCATTTTCACTATTTAAAACAAAACAAAACAAAACAAAACAACAGGTGAGCATGGCGATTCATGTCTGTAATCTTAGTACTCTGGGAGGCTGAGGCAGGAGGTTCACTTGAATCAAGGAGTTTGAGACCAGCCTGGGGCAACATAGTGAGACCTTGTCTCTGCACACACACACACACACACACACACACACACACACACACACACACACACACAAAATGATCTGGGTGTGGTGGTGTATGCCTATAGTCCCAACTACTCGGGTAGCTGAGATGGGAGGATTGCCTGAACCCAGAAGTTAGAGGCTGCAGTGAGCTATGATCATGCCATTGCATTTCAGCCCAGACAACAGAGTGTGTGTATATGTGTGTAGTTCTATGCCACTACCCCAATCAAGACATAGAACTGGTCCATCACCACAAAATAATCCCCTCATGCTACCTCTTTTTATTCACCACCCACACCCACTCTTGTCTAGAGTGGCTATACCTTTTTTCATTCCCATCAACAACATATGACAGATCCAGTTTCTAGGCATCCTTACCAACAGCTGGGATTATCACTTTAATTTTAACTGGTATAATACAGCACAGTGAGTTTTACATTTTACATTACGTCCATGATTCATTTTGCACTAATTTTTGTATAAGATATGAGGTTTAGATCAGGGCTCATTTTTCTTTTGGTCTATGGACATCTAATTGCTCTAGCACCATTTGTTGAAAAGGCTAACCTTCTACCACTGGATTGCTTCTGCCTCTTTGTCAAGAATCAGTTGAGTGTATTTGTGTGGGTCTATTTATGGGTTTCCATTTACCTATGTCAATCTCTCTACCAATATAATAATTACCTTGATTAATGCAGCTACTTGGAAGGCTGAGACTGAGGATCACCTGAGCCCGTGATCGTGCTACTGCAATCCAGTCTGTGCGACAGATTGAGACTCTGACTCAAAAAACAATACAAAACAAAAATAAAACAAACAAAAAAACTCTGTAGTAAGTATTATTTGACTTTAGAACTTCATACATGTGTTACTTTAATAGAAATGTAATTAGGAAATCTGAATTCAAAAAGTAATCAATTCTTTCTTAGTGTAACTTTTTAAAAATAGATTTTTAAAAGAGCAGTTTTAGGTTCACAGTAAAATTTAGAGAGAAGTACAGAAATTTGCCACATGCCTCCTGCCCCCACACATGCACAGCCTCTCCCATTTTCCCATCTTGTGTGACCTTGTGTAGGTTAATTCATGCATCTGAGCTTCTGTGTCTTTTACAAAAATGTTCCCAACCAAACGGGGACCCTTGTTTAAAATATGCAGGTTTCCAAGTTTTATCTCCGGGAATTCTGAGTTAATAAGTCTAGGGTATGGCCCAGGAATCAGCATTAAATTTTTTACACTAATTATTACGTCTTTTAAGTTAATGGTCTTTATTTTGTAGAGAAGTTTTAGATCCACAGCAAAATTGAAAGGAAGGTACAGAGATATCCCATAAATCCCCTGACCCAACTCTTGCACAGTTTTCCCCAGAGTGGTACATTTGTTACAACCGAACCTACACTGACACATCATTATTGCTAAGGGTGCATAGTTTACATTTCCTTTTGGTGTGTACATTCTATAGGTTTGGACATATATATAATGACATGTATTCACCCTTATATGTCATACAGAGTAGTTTCACTGCCCTAAAAATCCTCCATGTTCTGCCTATTCATCCCTCCCTTCCCCATAACACCTGGCAAACACTGATTTTTTTACTGTCTCCATAGTTTGACCTTTTCCAAAGTGTCATATATAACTTTATTAGGCTGACATTTTTTCACTTACTAATATGTGTTTACATTTCTTCTATGTCATTTTATGAAGTGATAGTTCATTTCTCTTTATTGCTGAGCAATATTCTATTGTATGGATATACCACAGTTTATCCACTCACTGAAGGACATCTTGGTTGCCTCCAAGTTTTGGCAATTATGAATACAGCTGCTAAAAACATCTGTGTACAGGCTTTTGTGTAGACATAGTTTCCAACTCCTTTGGCTAGATATTAAGGAGTGCAATTGCTGAATTGTATGGTAAGAGTATGTTTAGTTTTGTAAGAAACATCACCAAACTGTCTTCCAAAGTGGTGACTGGTACCATTTCACATTCCTACCAGCAGTGGATGAGAGTTCCTGTTGCTCTACACCCTTGTCAGCATTTGATGTTGTCAGTGTTCTGGATTTTGGCCATGCTAATAGTTGTGTTTTTAGTGCAGTTTTCATCAACCCTGGCTGCCCATTGGAATTGACTGGGAGAACTTTATTTATTTATTTATTTATTTTGAGTTGGAGTCTCACTCTGTCGCCCAGACTGGAGTGCAGTGGCCGCTCCTGGCCACCGCAGCCTCGACCTGCTGGGCTCCGGCGATCCTTACGCCTCAGCCTTCCAAGTAGCTGGAACTACAGGTGCGCGCTACCACGCCCGGCTCATTTTGATTTGTTGTAGAGATGAGGTCTCACCAAGTTGGCCAGGTGGATCTCGAACCCGCAGGCTCAGGCAGTCCACTCACCTCAGCCTCCCAAAGGCGCGAGATTACAGGCTGAGCCACTGAGCCCGGCTGACTGTGAGAACTTTAAAAAAAAAGTCTGTTTTAGGCCCCACCCCTGGTCAATTAAGCTGGGTTTGGAGCTCAGTCACCAGCACTTAAAATTTATTTCCCATTTGGGAGGCCGAGGTGGGGGGTTGCCTGAGCCCACAGGTTTGAGAACAGCCTGGGCAACTTGGCAAAACCTCATCTCTACAATAAATCAAAAAGTTAGCAGGTTGTGGTAACAGAAGCCTATAGTTGCGGCTACTTGGAAGGCTGAGGCAGAGGGATTGCCTGAGCCCAGCAGGTTGACGCTGGTGTGGCTGTGACCATGCTAATGTACTCCAGCCTGAGTGACAGAGTGAGACTCCAACTCAAACAAAATATATATATATTTCTCAGATTATTTAAGTGTGTACCTGGGGTTAAGAATGGCTGGTTTGGAACATATATTACCCGTAGACCTTTGATAAAGTGTTAGTGATGTTGAGAAAGATAAAACATGAAGCTCTTACCATCTTAGAGTCAACCAGCTTTTTGGAGATTGGTAGATCAGACACTTTTGTAAGATATTGCTTGAGAGAAATCATATGTATGCAAAATACTTGTAGATGGTGAAGCAGAGACAGCTAAAGGGACATTAGAGCCAATTAGGGCCTTACAGATTTTCCCCAGATGATTAAAACTAAACAGAGGGCATGACAATTATGTTTTCTAAGTCTGTAGAGAGAATAAAAGCAGAAAGAAAGGAAAAAAGAAAACATAACCCTTAAATTTAGGGTATTTTGTAGTCTTTACTATATCACTTGAAATAGCTTACTATATAAAAAAAAGAAAAAAAAAAAGAAATAGCTTACTATAAAACTGGCCTGGATACCCTCTCAAGTTCTCTATTTGGGCCTCTATCAGCATTGGTGGCAATCATAACAAATGGACCAAGACAGAAGACATTGAAGTTGTGTCTGCAGAAGAACACAGGACAATGACAAGAAACCAAAAGAAGATCTGTCTTGTATAGCTGCCTGGGGAGTGTATACTCAGAAGGGCTGCAAAAGTTAGAAGACATGACTTATACATCACAAGAGGTGACTAGCAAATGTGCCTCTAAAGAGAATCAGTATTTTAAAAAATTTTTAAAGTATTTTAAAAAAGTAAACAAATCAGTATTTTTTAGTATATTCACAAAGTTTTGCAACTATCACTATTATCTAATTCATCAATTTCATCACCCCTAAAAGTAACCTTGGACCCATTAGCAGTCACTCCCCATCCTTCCCTCATCTGAGGCCTTGGCAACCACAAATCTATTTTCTGTCTTTATGAATTTTCCTATTCTGAACATTTCATATAAATAGAATTGTACATTGTGTGACCTTTTGTGTCTGGCTTCTTTCACTTTGTATAATGTTTTAAAAGTTTAACCATGTTGTAGCATGTATTGGTACTTCATTCTTTGTTATGGCTGAGTAATATTCTGTTACATTGATATACCACATTTTGTTCATTCACCAGCTGATGGACATTTAGGCTCTTTCTACTTTTTGGCCATTATGTATAAGACTGCTGTGAACATCTGTGTATAAGTTTTTGTGTAGACATAGGTTTTCATTTCTCTTGGGTGTATAGCTAGGAGTAGACTTGCTGGACCATAGAGTAACTTTATGTTTAACTTTTTGAGAAACTGCCAAACTATTTTCCACAGCAGCTACACTATTTGACATTCCAACCAGCAATCTACCTCCTCATCAACACTTGTTATTTTCTGTCTTTTTTGTTATAAACATCCTAGAGGGTATGAAGTGGTATCTTAATGTGGTTTTAATTTGCATTTCCCCAATGACTAATAATGTCAAGCATCTTTTCTTGTGCTTGTTGACCATTTGCATATCTTCTTTGAAAAAAATGTCTATTCAGATCCTTTGCCAAACCATTACCTCTGCTTCAATCTGCCCGGCAGGCCAAACTACCACCTTTGGAGTAATTGGCCCAGAACCATAAGGACTACCCTATTTTTTGCTCCAGCTCACAGCTGACGAGAGAGAGCCAAATATGCTCCCCAAGCCAATCACATAACGTGTCTAGCTCCTAGTTAGCCCACCAACACCTCCAATCAGGGCATGCATGAAGTTCTTTCCCACTCCCTTGCCTGCTTTTGAATGTCTGCCAAATGCAAATGATGATGGATGACTTCCTTTTTTTTTTTTCTTTTTTTTTTTGAGTTGGAGTCTCACTCTGTCGCCCAGACTGGAGGGCAGTGGCCGCTCCCGGCCACCGCAGCCTCGACCTGCTGGGCTCTGGTGATCCTTGTCTCAGCCTTCCAAGTAGCTGGAACTACAGACGCGCGCTACCACGCCCAGCTAATTTTTTGATTTATTGTAGAGATGAGGTCTCGCCAAGTTGCCCAGGCGGGTCTCGAACCCGTGGGCTCAGGCAATCCATTCACCTCAGCCTCCCAAAGGTGCGGGATTACAGGCTGAGCCACTGAGCCCGGCTGACTTCCTTTCTCTAGCAAGCTCTGAATAAATAGCCTCTGTTTGTTCTCATTTGGGTGGTCTTCATTTATTTCCACAGTTGCCAGATAAAAAATATAGGATATTCAGTTAAGTTAGAGTTTCACTTAAACAGCAAATTTTTTTTTTAGTATAAATATAACATATGTCTTTTAAAGAAGGGGATACATTTTGAGAAATGCATCATCAGGTGATTTTGTCATTATGTGAACATCACAGAATGTATTCACACAAACCTAGATGATATATTCTACTACACACCTAGGCTATATGATATGGCCTACTGCTCTTAGACTACAAACATCCACAGCATGTGACTATACTGAATACTGTAGGCAATTGTAGCACAATGGAAAATATTTGTGTATTTAAGCATATCTAAACATGGACAAGATAATGAGTTCTGCTATGACATCATGATGTCTATGATGTCACTAGGTGATAGAAATTTTTGTAATGATGTCACTAGGCAAAAATAATTTTTAAAGCCCCTTTGTAATCTTATGGGACTGCTATCATATATGTGGTCTGTTGATGACCGAAATGTCATTGTATGACACAAGATTGTATGTCCAAATATTGCATAATTGTGATTTGCTATATCTGGAACCCTATCCGTATGTAAAAAATGCAAGCCCACACAGAATTCTCAGAGATAAGTATACTGGCTTTCTCAAGAGAAAGTGGCTGGATAATTCTGACCAGCTGAGCCCTCTGGTTTGTTAAGTGCCAATTAAATGACATTTTTGTTTTCTGGTTTTGCTGTGTTTCTGTACCAAATCAAAGCTTATCCTTCAATCAATACATGTTTTGATTTACCTTTATCAAGCTGGGGGATTTCCAAATTATTGTCTGTATTTTAGCACCAGACAATACAATGCATTTCATTCTAAAAGCCCTTTGCTCCCTGTGTGTTAATTAAAGTTATTTCAGTGGTTTCTGCTGCCAGTTTCCTCTGCTCTTCAATCCAACTAACGTTAATTCAGTCCCCAGAGTCCCTGGAGATTCATGCAGGCTTCATTTCTGATTTATTTTTGTCCTGACCAGATGGCTCCAGGTTCCTGACTTCATGGGCATCTTTTGGATTATCCTGTTTATTTTTCCCAGTGCCCAAGGTAAGGGTCGATTCTTTTCAAGCACATGCGTCAGCAAGATAAGCCATTCAGCACCACTGCTGCTTAGACTCCATAACTAAAGTTATTCGATTTAATATATATTTTCATAAACTCCATAGCAAAAGCTGGCAGAAGGTTGTTGGTCTGTTTCTTCATCTTTCAGGAGATGCAGCCAATGACAGGGCAGCAGCTGGCAGGACTGAACAGAACTGAAGAGACTCTACAGGGGACTTCGAAGGCACACTTGGTTTTTGTTAAAAAATACTCCCCATGCCAGGCTGGGTGGCTCAGCCTGTAATCCCGCACCTTTGGGAGGCTGAGGTGAGTGGATTGCCTGAGCCCGCAGGTTCGAGACCTGCCTGGGCAGCGAGACCTCATCTCCACAATAAATCAAGACATCAGCCGGGCGTGGTAGCGCATGCCTGTAATTCTGGCTACTTGGAAGGCTGAGGTGGAAGGATCGCCGGAGCCAGCAGGTGGAGGCTGCGGTGGCCAGGAGCGGCCACTGCCCTCCAGTCTGGGCGACCGAGTGAGACTCCAACTCAAAAAACAACAAAAAAAATACGCCCCATGTATTTTGACACAATGAAAGCTGTCATATTATTCAAGTCTAAAGCCGAATATGCTCTGCTTAGTGAGTTTTGAAACCTTAAAAAACATGCAAGAGGCCGGGTTCAATCGTTCAGCCTGTAATCCCAGCACTTTGGGAAGCCCAGGAGAGTGGATTGCCTGAGCCCGCGGGTTCATGACCAGCCAGGGCAACTTGGCGAGACCTCATCTCTACAATAAATAAATAAATAAAAAATTAGCTGGGCGTGGTAGCACGCACCTGTAGTTCCAGCTACTCGGAAGGCTGAGGCGGAAGGATAGCTGGAGCCCAGCAGGTAGAGGCTGCGGTTGGCTGGGAGTGGCCACTGCACTCCAGTCTGGGCGACGGAGTGAGACTCCAACTCAAAAAACAAACAAACAAACAAACAAATAAAAAACCATGCAGGAAACCACACAATACACAGAATCATGGCATTTGGACTTACACACACGTGCACATGCATGCATACCCACTAGCACACATACAATCCGGTAATTACGAATTACCATTGACAGGAGTGTCAGTCACCAGAAGGGTTTATTGTTCAAAATGTTGTAAAGATGCACAATTCACACAGATTTTTCAGACTGTTGGTTCTGACTCCTAGACCAGTTCTTATGGCCTACCCATACATGCAATGGAGAATCCCGGTGGGCTCTACAAGCAGGGGTCGCTAATGGCCTGTATTCAGTAGAGACCAAAACAAGAATTTTTTACTTTTTGGTTCTAACTAGCCTGCTCTGTGCCTTGTTTTGGATGGCCCTAAGGAACACAAAGGTTAATAAAGCGGTGTGCTTGCCTCATAAGTCAATTAGAGGCTTTTGCCCACAAAAGCAACTGTAATACAATCCTGTCTGTGAAGAGTGCTGTACAAAGGTTAAAATCTTGTGATCAAGTGCTGGGCGAACAAATCTGGGGCGTCTTTGCAGATATAATCTAGACTTTGAAAGCTGAGACTGTGGTGATAGGTCAGTACGTTCTGTGTAGGTTTGGGGGGTAAGCATTGAGGGGAGCATTTATGGTACATTCAACATAAACAAAGGGAGATGCCAGAAAGAGCATGGAATGTTTATGAAACTGGGAGCAAAGTGATGTTTTGAAGTGGTTGCAAGAAAGGATGTGAGAGAACAGAGAATAGAAAGGCAATGCCAGCAATAGGTAACTGAAATACTGTAATAATAATAGCTACTATATATTGCCTGCTTTATATGGGCGAAAAGCTAAGTGCTTTTTCGCCCATAGTCACATTTAAAGCACACAAATCTGAGTAGAAATTGTTTTTTCTATTTTACGGGTGAGTAAAATGAGATGAGTTTTTTTTTTTTTTTGAGTTGGAGTCTCACTCTGTCGCCCAGACTGGAGTGCAGTGGCCGCTCCCGGCCACCGCAGCCTCGACCTGCTGGGCTCCGGCGATCCTTTCCGCTTCAGTCTTCCGAGTAGCTGGAACTACAGGTGCGCACTACCACGCCCGGCTAGTTTTTTATTTATTGTAGAGACGAGGTCTCGCCAAGTTGACCAGGCGGGTCTCGAACCCGCGGGCTCAGGCAATCCACTCACCTCAGCCTCCCAAAGGCGCGGGATTACAGGCTGAGCCACCGAGCCCAGCTGATTTTTAGATCTTTTAGGAATCGCCACACTGTTTGCCAAAGAGGCTGCACTAGTTTACACTCCCACCAGCAGTGTAGAAGTGTTCCCTTTCCCACATCCTTTCCAGCATCTGTTGCATTTTGAGTTATTGATGATGAGATACAGAGAATTTCTATAACTCAAGATTTCAATCTATGGCATTTGCCTTGTAACACATGCTGAGGAAATCTGTTGGGGCACTGGAAGGGAACTGAGATGGAGGATTCTGATTAATAGGTCTGACTTCACTGCTCCTCACCTTCATGCATTCTTCACATTGTGTCCTCACCCACCTTGGCCCTTCCGCAGTTTATTCCAATTAAGTCCCACTATAGCCACATTCTCGGAGTATTGGCTCATGCAAGTATTTTATCTCCTTTTATCTCCTATCATCCTCTGTTTCCTTAAAGGAAGGGATCTAGTCTGAGGAACGATGGTAATTGATTGCTTAGCATCCCACCAAGCGTTCCACTTAGGCGCCAACCTGAAATGCTTGCTGACTGCCTGATTGAACACCTTCCTCATTAACTTCATCACGTAAGACCAAGTGGGAGTGTTCCACCCTTGGACAGCAGACTCAAAGAAAACAAGTTCGATTGTTTGTGGATTCCCCAGAAGAACTTGGGAGTTTAACTCTGAGCAATGCGTGACAGGCTGTCTCTGTGTTTTGGCTGTCACTGTCTTCGGTTAGCACCTCCATCACAGCTCTGCTAGCTCTGTGCCAGCCTCCTACCCAGAATTTCTCAACTATAACTTCTCTGTCACTCAGCAGCCTAGCTGCATTGACCATGAGGGCTTCAGGTTACTTCTATTCTCATTGGGAGGGCAAAAAGCCTGAGGACAATCATAATAATAAGAAATATTGGAAACCACTTCATGTCCTGTTTCTCAGTTTGCCTAAGTCCACCCAGGAGAGTAAGTCACAAGTATAAGTTTGGTCAATATTAGATAATCAAATAGCTTTTTAATTCATTGGTTGATTGATTGTCCCCCTCTCTTGAAGTATTTATTCAGGCATAATAAGTTGTGTTACCCATAGCCCAGACTCCACTTTGGCCGGTGAACAAATAAGCATTCTCTCTGATAGATTTATGCTCATCTGTTGTGCTTCTAACGCTTGAGCTATTTCATTTGCTATTTGAGCCAAAGTCTGATATAAATTATGGATGACATTATCTAGTCCAGGAACTCCTAGCCAGAGTATAAATCCTTACACAAATCAGTAAAATACAGTGTTTTGGATACCTCCTGGTAAGGTGACAAGCCAAAATATTAATAAAATGAGAGCCCTGGGAGTTTCTGTTTTGAATGCTTGAAAAGGCTGAATGAATATATCCAAAGTGTACAGCATATTTTAATGTGGCAAGCATAGGAAATCCATTTGATCACACCAAAAGAAAGTCCCAGAAGTGCACATCGAGAAGGTACAAATGTGTTGTCTGAATTTAATTGGTCCGATTGTGAACGAAAACACCCTTGATAGAGTTAAGTTAATCATATAATGGTTTTTGTGTAGATTTGTGAGAAAATAATTGGACTATAGTTTGCATTATTAGTTCCATATTCCATCCTATTCTTGATATTTCCCTGATTTCTTTGAAGGCTCTGGGAAATATAAAAAACGATATATAATTGTTGGTGACATAGTGTCTAGTTAAGGCATATATATGTGTCAAGGTTAATATTTCTGTATTGAAGATAGAAGAGAATGAAATTATCAGTCTTAGGGTGAAATCTGATACCATTTAGGCTTCTAGATATGGGTATGAGTCTTACTAGAAGATCTGGGGCTGGATGAGAAACTCAAAAGCTGAAAAGATTGGCTGTTGTTGCAATTGTTTGAGAAAGGTTAATTCACAGAGTTTCTGGAAATGAAAGTGTTCCAATAAAATGGGAAAAAGAAAAGAGCAGGGTGACCATTTTAGCAACCTAGTATCTCGAGCTATCACAAAATAAAAGCCATAAAGGCAAAAAGAGGAGTCAGATAATAAAATTAGAGTCTGTTGTCCTGATTCCAAATCTTGATTAGAAGGTCTTGGGAGGGGTGCTGTGTACTTCAGGAAGTCTTTGTTTCTGGGATTTTGTGTGTGTGTGTGTGAACCTCAGAGTTAAATCTCTGGGGTTTAACTGGAGATAGGACTGGAGAGATGTCTCAGTGGTAGGATCCTTAACACACTCATCCCTGATCCTGGCTTACATGTACTTGTGGTTAAAAGGACTCGAATTGGTCTTTTCCAGTGCATTTCTAAAAGCTGAATTTCATTGGTTTCACTTTCAGTATCTCCAGTCTCCTGACTGCAAATCAAGTAAGGGTGTGTTGAGTAATATCTTTTTGAAAAGGCAGCTTACACCTGTTGGACATTTGTCAGTTTTTACTCTATTTGACAAGCTTTAAGTGGAGGAGTCACCACGGTCTCATGGGTCTTCTTGGAATTATTTCATATGGGGAGGGCCCATGAGGATTTTGAGATGACAATTGCATTATCATTAGAGCTAATGGTTAGATTTTAATTCAGGAGAGATTAAACCCTTCTGAAAATTGGGATAATAATAATTAATAATTATTAACAGCTCATTAGCCCATTCTATTTTGCCAAAATATAGTGGGTCAATGTGGACAAGGAAGTTTTTGCTTTAATGGGAGTACTTTACACAGTTTCTGAAGTATTTCACCTGTGAAGTGAGATTTTTCTATCATTAGAAATGCATGTACTCTCCAGGTGGGAAAACCAGTATCTGTCTGCCTGTCTATCTATCTATATATCATTCATCCATCCATCCATCCAGTCAGCCAGCCATTCATCCATCTTCTGTCTAATCTATCTAGATCATCTATCATCTTTTTTGGTGATATACTAATCACATTTTAGCAAGGAAAATCTTTAGTCCAGGTATAAACCTAGCAAAGTGTTACTAAAATATTCAAAGTATTTTGATTTGGGCAATTGAATGAAATCCATCTGGAAATGTTCAAATAGTTTATGAGGCTTTTTCGACAGTATAACAACAGAGAAGGCACGATTTGGCCACTTATCTCTAGTAAAATTTTCTCAGCAAGATTTTTGTAAAGTTTGAACAATTTATGTTGTGAATAGTTTCACAGATGAGGCACTAAAGGTCTGGAGATGGTCTCTGGTGACATTAAGCAGCCATCATGGCAATGCCAATGCCCATATTGTACATGTGACAGTTTTGAGAAGGTCACTATTTTATTTCTTCTGAAGGGGAAGATTATCATTTTTTAAATTTTAAATGATTTTTTTAGATTAGAAAATATAGTTTATTTAGAAAGTAAATTAAAGAAAGAGAAAGAGGAGATCTACCTCCTCAAGGTAGGGGAGAGAGCCAAAGCTTAAGAAAACATGACCTGGCCATAGCTCAAAGAGCACATGGCCACACCATAGTTCAGCAAGGCAATGGCCAATTATCATATATGAATAAGACTTTCAGGACTCATTAAGTCAGACTAAGTATCTTTAGAATACCGATTATAGCAAAAGCAGACATGACTTCTTATTTTTTATAATGGCTAGGAAATTCTCTTTTGCTTTAAAAGTATTACTTTTAGCTGGGCTCGGTGGCTCAGTCTGTAATCCCAGCGCTTTGGGAGGCTGAGGTGAATGGATTGCTTGAGCCGGCGGGTTCGAGACCTGCCTGGGCAATTTGGCGAGACCTCGTCTCTACAATAAATCAAAAATCAGCCGGGCGTGGTAGCGCGTGCCTGTAGTTCCGGCTACTTGAAAGGCTGAGGTGGAAGGATCGCCGGAGCCCAGCAGGTCGAGGCTGCGGTGGCCGGGAGCGGCCACTGCACTCCAGTCTGGGCAACGGAGTGAGACTCCAACTCAAAATAAATAAATAAATAAATAAATAAAAGTATTACTTTTAGAATGAGCCTCTCTGTTTCTAATTTATACACCATTTGGTTGTTGTAGTACCTCCAATAAATTATTATTTTTTTTCCATTTTAAATTGGGTGCCTGACAAAGTTAGGGAATGTCTTTGCTTCCGGAATGTATTAAAATCATGAACAACTTCAAAGATACACTTATTGGTAGAGATGTGCACTCAAATGTTTAGCAATGTGACATGCTAGTGATGTAATTGTCTTTCAGTTATCTGGGAGTGAGCTATTAGTAAAGGAGCAGTTACATAGCAGAATAACCAGAATTTATGGCAGAGCCAGTGCAAAATATGCCTTGATTATTCTCAAGATATGAACCATCAACAAACATCATATCAGGGTTGTCTAGCCAGTGGTTGTCAACTTTTAGTATGCATCAGAAGGATCTGGAGGTTGAACAATAGAGTACTGGTTTCCACTCCAAGAGTTTCTGATTCAAAAGATTTGGAGTGGGGCCCAAATTGCATCTCTAAAAAATGCCGGATTATGTGGAGGCTGCTGGTCTGCAGACCATACTTTGAGAAGCACTGCTGTAGAGGAGTATCAAGTCTGGTCAGGATAAAGAATACTAAGAGCTTAAATAGCTGCTACACAGTCATGAGATCCAGTCATCCAAAAGACCAAGTAGGATATCAGCATTTAGATTAGAACATTGAACAGTTTTGTACGAAGCAGATCATAAAACAATTTCATAGGAGACAATGAGACTGGCTAACAACCACTGCATGCTGTTCTGAAGTAAGAAGGTTTCTATTCCTCAGGAATTCATAGGGCGAGGGAGAGGCAAAGAAGATATCTGCTGGAGCTTCCACTAGTCTAGCTGCTGTAAACAGGGGTTGCTGTAAACGTGGGGTGAGCCTTGGCCACAGGGTCAGAGCTGTGAGGGCCTTATGATAAACTCCTAATTTTGAGTAAGTTCACCAAAGCACAGTCTTGCCTTTCACGGGAAGAACGTAGCATAATCAGGAATGTTCAAAGTTGTGAAGGCCTGCTAAGGCCTGCCGTTCTGGGGCTCTGGAACATTGGATTTGTAGGGGAAGAAAGATAATTTTCTCTCTTCTCTTCATAGTTCTTAACTGGGATGGACCCTTGTAACAAAAGACAGATTAACAAGAGAAAAACAAATTTATTCACATGTATATATCATGTATACATGGGTGATGCCCAGAGAAATGAATAGTCTCCAAGAGTTGGCTTAGAGTTTAGCCTTAAATGCCATTTTCTTTTTCTTTTTTTTTGAGTTGGAGTCTCACTCTGTTGCCCAGACTGGAGTGCAGTGGCCGCTTCCGGGCTGGGCTCCGGCGATCCTTCCGCCTCAGCCTTCCAAGTAGCTGGAACTACAGGCGCGCGCTACTACGCCCGGCTAGTTTTTTGATTTATTGTAGAGATGAGGTCTCACCAAGTTGCCCAGGCGGGTCTCGAACCCACGGGCTCAGGCAGTCCACTCACCTCAGCCTCCCAAAGCTCGGGATTACAGGTTGAGCCATCGAGCCCGGTTTAAATGCCATTTTCAATGGAAACAAAGAAAGAAGCTTGTTGAGGGGATGAGTTATGGGGAACTGACCAGAGGAAGCAGAGTCAACAAAGGTAAATGTTGTTATGCAAATTTAAGTCTGTGCCTTCTCCATTGTTGAGTCTCTAATGATTTAGAGTCAGTCTTTTCTTCCTGGTACTAGAGCCATCCTTACAAATAGAGATTTCAGTATAGATGCAAATTTCCCCTACAAAATAGTAACTTCTCTGTTTTCAGAGATTTTTCTGTGTCTCAAAGTAATCAGCTCAAAATAATCCTTATGCTAAAGAGGTACATTTTTCAATACCTGACTATAAGATATGCCTTCTGCAGCTGCTTTTTATGATGATCAGTGTTTATTTCCAGTATTCTAATCATTAGACTCTAATGTGAGTGCATTAGCTGTTCTGATATTATAATATCAACCAAACAGTAATTTGGATGTATTCTCTATCTTTCAGTAGTGTCAAACATAATATAATATGTGAATGGAGGAGTGTCATATATATGAATAATTCACATATATGACATACATCTTCTAACAATACATTATACTTTGTTCTGCATTTAGCAGAGGATATTATTCACAGTTCCAAGCCCTTTTCTATACATATCCATTTCTTTTATAGTAGCTAGCAATATGGTTGTTAATTTTGTTTGGTTTACTTAAAAAAAAAAAACTTTTGCCTCAGCTACACAGCAGTTATTCCTTACCCCTATGCCTATTTCTAAAGAACTCACTTTTAGGTCATTGCTCCTAATTTGCTGTAGGAAAGGACTAGACAAACAAGCTTGTTAGTAACTTTGTGTGGGAGGAATTCCAAAGTCTGGTTGAGGGCCCAGGGCAATGAAATAGGTCAGCTCTAGAGCATGGGCTTTAGCAATGACTGTTTTCTGAGCTCCACTGCCTTTCTTGCATGATTCCTGCCTCCTGCCTTTGTGGACGTGGCCGTCAGACTGATACCCTAGAACAATGTTGTTGCAAACATAAATTCCACAGTCTTATGCAAGATCCTTGTCTGGGTATATTAAAAAAACACACAACTTTCTTAACTCTTGGGAACTTGATATAATTTTGGATAGTAAATCCTCATAAGAACAAAGCAACATATCACAGATTTATCACACATGAGATGGTTAAGCACTGAAGAAACACATCATAAAGATTTTCTGGAAGAGATATGTATGGAATCAGTTTTCATTTGAAAAAGTGAGAGATATGCTTTGGTGAGAGCTGGAGAAGGCTGCTAAAAAGATTACATTCAGAAAAAGGTAGCTGGGCTCGGTGGCTCAACCTGTAATCCTGCGTTTTGGGAGGCTGAGGTAAGTGGATTGCCTGAGCCCGCGGGTTCGAGACCCGCCTGGGCAGCGAGACCTCATCTCTACAATAAATCAAAAATTAGCCGGGCGTGGTAGCGTGCGCCTGTAGTCCCAGCTACTTGGAAGGCTGAGGCGGAAGGATCGCCGGAGCCCAGCAGGTCGAGGCTGCGGTGGCCGGGAGCGTGCCACTGCATTCCAGTCTGGGTGACAGAGTGAGACTCCAACTCAAAAAAAAAAAAAAGAAAGAAAAAAATCAAATACACTATGCAAAACTAAAATTTGGTTTTCTTTTGAACAAGATTTTCATGTAGTATTAAGATGGTAAAAAAAAATTGGTCATCTTATAGGTAAACTGTAAAAAGAGATAGAAGAACAAGAGGGCAGACTCCATTTACCTGATGCTGTCTATTTTTTGATTATTCAGGAAACTGAGTCTCCAGTAAAGTTTTCTTTGTTTTTTTTTTTTTGTTGTTTGTTTGTTTTTGTTTTTGTTTTTTGCTTTTGAGTTGGAGTCTCACTCCGTCGCCCAGACTGGAGTGCAGTGGCCGCTCCCGGCCACCGCAGCCTCGACCTGCTGGGCTCCGGCGATCCTTCTGCCTCAGCCTTCCGAGTAGCCAGAATTACAGGCATGCGCTACCTTGCCTGGCTGATTTTTTTTATTTATTGTAGAGATGAGGTCTCACCAAGTTGCTCGGGTGGGTCTTGAACCTGCGGGCTCAGGCAATCCACTCACCTCAGCCTCCCAAGGCATGGGATTACAGGCTGAGCCATCGAGCCCGGCTGAATCTCTGTTCTTTATTTTTTTTTAATTTTTCTTTTTGAGTTGAAGTCTCACTCTGTCACCCAGACTGGAGTGCAGTGGCCACTCCCGGCCACCGCAGCCTCGACCTGCTGGGCTCCGGCGATCCTTCCGCCTCAGCCTTCCAAGTAGCTGGGATTACAGGCGCACGCTACCACGCCTGGCTAATTTTTTTGATTTATTGTAGAGATGAGGTTTCACCAAGTTGCCCAGGCGGGTCTCGAACCCGCGGGCTCAGGCAATCCACTCACCTCAGCCTCCCAAAGTGCAGGATTACAGGCTGAGCCACCGAGTCCGGTTTAAGAGATTGACTTTGTAAAACCAATAAACTTGAAGAAAAATCGATCTTGTCTACATGGTTCTCACACAAGTTTCCTGATCTTGCAGTAAGTAAAGAATGTCAATTCCTGACAATCCCAGGAAACTCAAGATACTTTGAGGACCTTGAGAAGCGAATAATTCACTCAATTTGTACAAGTATCACAAACACAGTCTTTGGCTTGACTTCTAAATTTTGAGAAGTTTAAAAAAGTCTAATCCAAAATTCCTTATGAAACAGTTCCAGCAGAGCCAACTTAAAAAGAGCCTCTATGATAAGTCACTATTCTTGCTGTACTTTATGGAAATAGTCAGACTAAGTATGATAGGACTAAAGCTTATTTTGTAAATAAATTGGTCTTACTGTGATTTTTCCTTGGTAGAAATGGGGAACTGGAGAGAAAAAAAATTGTGTCTCCAAAGAAAACGTATAGTACAACCATTATTAAATTCCAACTCGTTGTTTTGAGATTTTATTATTTAGCTGGAAAGTAGACTAAATCCTAAATTTTTTAGTTCCCTCTAATATCTGGCTGTGACTGTCCAAACCAATGTTTCCAAAACATTTTTCCGACTTGGATTCACTGAAATTGGTACTATTTTTTTCTTAAAGTCTTGCAGCTGAGCTCGGTGGCTCAGCCTGTAATCCCGTGTCTTTGGGAGGCTGAGGTGAGTGGATTGCCTGAGCCCGAGGGTTCTAGACCCACCTGGGCAGCGAGACCTCATCTCTACAATAAATCAAAAAAGTCAGCCGGGCGTGGTAGCACATGCCTGTAATTCCGGTTACTCGGAAGGCTGAGGCGGAAGGATCGCTGGAGCCCAGCAAGTCGAGGCTGCGGTGGCCGGGAGCGGCCACTGCACTCCAGTCTTGTCGACAGAGTGAGACTCCAACTCAAAAAAAAAAAAAAGTCTTGCAAACTGAAACTGGATAACTTGATGTAAACTATAAGAGAAATCATAGCCAGGCTCGGTGGCTCAGCCTGTAATCCTGGGTTTTGGGAGGCTGAGATGAGTGAATTGCCTGAACCTGTGGGTTCGAGACCCACCTGGGCAACTTGGTGAGACCTCATCTCTACAATAAATCAAAAAAAAAATCAGCCAGGCATGGTAAAGCATGCCTGTAATTCTGGCTACTCGGAAGGCTGAGGGGGAAGGATTGCCGGAGTCCAGTGGGTCAAGGCTGCAGTGGCCGGGAGTGGCCACTGCACTTCAGTCTGGGTGACAGTGAGACTCAAAATCAAAAAAAAAAAAAAAAGAGAGAGAAATCATGACAACAGCCTTTGTGCTTGTTGCTGTTCAGCCTACTCAGAAAGGTCGTTGGAACACCTGATTTGAACTACAGTCTAGGAAAACCTGTCAGATTGATATTGCCCGCCCACTCCAACTGAAGATGTTTCACAGTCTCTAGAAAAATGAGTTTATAAACTACTCCAGACACTAACCTTTTTCTTCTGTTTCCAGAAGAAAAAAATGCCTCTTATTAAAGATCTGTTTGCCTGCATCATACATGGAGGCCTAGCTTTGAGAGCCCATATGCAATGTCATTTTCTTGATTTTTTAAAAACTGTTTTTAAATTTTAACTTTTTTTTGAGTTGGAGTCTTACTCTGTTGCCCAGGCTGGAGTGCAGTGGCACGCTCACGGTCACCACAGCCTTGACCTGCTAGGCTCAGGTGATCCTTCTGCCTCAGTCTTCCAAGTAGCTGGAACTACAGGCATGCACCACCATGCCTGGCTAATTTTTAAAAAATTTATCAAAGAAATGGGGTCTCACTAAGTTGCCCAGGCTGATCTTGAACCCGTGGGCTCAGACAATCCTCTTACCTTGGCCTCCCAAAGTGCTGGGATTATAGGCATGAGCCACAACTGTTTATTTAGACTGCCCTATTCCCAGAAATAGGATACTGGTTTAATGGGATCCTTTGCCACTCAACTATTAACTCAATTTTTCTCTCCACAGCCACCAATTTAGCTTTTTGTGATGTATGAAACTTCTAGGGAAGTTTCAGACAGGAAAATATTGGGGCTCAGAAAGAAATATCCCAAAGACTGGTGCTTTGACATACCAAGAGGCCTTTGAAGCTGCCTCAGAATAAAGATCCCTCTAATCTTGTCTTGTTCCCTCACCATCAAGCACAGAGAGTGACTTTATGGAATTTTACCCGACCAAGAAAGCTTCTTTACAAAAGGAATACAGTTGCCTTCTTCATCTCATTATCTATCTCAGAAAAGAAGACTGAAAAATGCAACCACACTTGGATGGATTTTTTCACAGGATAATGCCTGCCTCTTGGATTCATTTAAATTCCAAAAAGAATCATTTACAGATTAATTTTTGTCTATTTATTATCCTTAATAATCATTTACTGCCTCTCAAAAGACTTGTCTACATTTTCCATCTCCCACCTCCCCTATGAAAAAGGGTATGTAAGCTTCTGTACCCCATTAGGTTATTGGGAATCGTTTTCTTGTGGGTCCCCTGTGCCATGCATGTTAAAATAAAATTTTATATTACTTTTCCCCTATTGATCTGTCTTTGTCAGCTGATTTTCAGAAAACCTTCAGAGGGCAAAGGAGAAATTTTCCTGTTGGTCCCTACAGAACGATTACAATAGGGGAAAAGAGAACTAGGTATAGATCTGTGCTCAATTCCAAATACTGTGTAGTGAAGACAGCTGGGGATTTTCAAGAGAAGAATGAGAGGTCAGTGGATGAAAAATTACTAAGAGGAGACATGAAGGGAAGAGGATTCTTGCTAAACTTACTGAGTAGGGTTCTGATTACAGCTGGGTTATAAAGCTCCAGCAAGAAGGTGTTGGGATAGGGGGTAGAGGTGGGAGGTAGAGGGTGACAAGATTGGGAAGAGGGCTCAGAGATGCCTGACTAAAGTTTGATCAAGGAGAGAGTCTTTGTCACTCCTATGATATGAGAGAACCAGGCAGATGTTATAACTGGTCCAAAGGAAAAGTCAACACAGCACTGATATACGTAGTAAATGAATGTTGAGATGAATTGCAAATGTTCACAAAACTTTTTTCCACAAGTGGGAGGATGTTAGTTAAAACTGCCTCTTGGACAGAACAAAATTTTCATCAGTTACCTACAGCTTAGTTTGCAAAATAGCTCAAAGACAATAAGTAGGGCTAGAATCTGATAACACAGAAGGGCAGAGTGTTATCACCGTGTTTCCCTATAAGGCACTTCACAAAAGGGGATGGAAGGGTTAAAGGCTGGAAAGTTAGGATAGAAATTTAGAAAGAGTAAAGCATTCAGAGAAGATAAATCTATTTGGCTGGACTTGCAATAAGATCAGTATGAGACACAGTGATTTTTTTTCAGTTTGAAAGAAAAGATCTGATTTAAGATTCTCTAAATCTTTAACGCATGGAGTTCCAGGGTGTGCACTGACAGGGTTCAGTATGCACCACTCCAAAGTCTGTGACTTTCACATATTGAATATTTTAAGCTGACAGAATTTTGGAAATGGCAGGTTCAGGAAGATCTCTTTCACCTTTCCCTGAGTCTGGTCATAAGGTCTTCATGTTGGAGGTGCCCTCCTTATACCCAGAAGATAGGAGCATCTTTATCTCTGAAGACAGAGGGATCCAGAGAGCGATCTGAGTAGCCCTTATTGTCCTATCAACATTTTCCGACAACTCTATACTTCATCAAACACAGAATAAAAGCATTCATGTTTAACTGTTTCTTCTAGTCTTCATTATGTTATAAAGGCTCCAGTGTTGCACGAAACTTATATCAAATACATTTGTATGGTTTTTTTTCTTGTTAATCTGTCTTTTGTTACAGAGATCCAACCGAAAATCTATAAGGGTAAAAGAAAAAGATATTTTCCGCTCCTACAGCATATTTGATCCTAATGGCTTTGGGATTTGTTAAACAAAATTTTGGGAGGCGATTGTTTTGTACTGAACTCTCACACTAGGCTCCAATAGACCGGACCAAACCAAAATGGAATCTTTCATGCTAGATGCCACATAACCAAACCGAAATTTTAAGGAAGCAGATCGATTACAAAACAGACCATTTTGTTTTGAAAACAGGAGACTCCAGTCTACCAGAGTCTGTATAATAAGGAATTCTCTTCTGCTTTAATCCTTAAAAATAAAGTAACTTGAAGCAAGCTGATGTTAACCATTCAGCTTTTTTCTTTTTTTGTGTGTGTGTATATATATTTACTTATTTATTAAAAAAATTTTTTAATCAATATTTTTAATTTTGATGTTGTGGAGTACAGTCAAGGGTTAGGTATACAAATACGTTTCGTTCAGGCACCCTTGTTGATAAGGGGTGTCTCCCCGTAGTCAGCTTTTTTTCTCTTGTCCTGTTTCCTTGTTCCTGCCTTACAAAACCTACTATTTTGCTATCACCCAGTGGGAACTCTTATTCAATTTGTAGAATGGAGACTTCCTGGATTCATGAGTCATGAATAAAAGCCAATTAAATTTATAACTAAATATGTTGTAATTTTGTCTTTTGACAGATTCCTGTAAGCTGACTCTTGCTGCTTCTGGTTCCTGTGGCTATAGACCTTTCACTGAGCCTGGTAGTCTCTGAAGTTGTTTCTTAAGAGGCTTTTTGAAAAATTTGAACAGCTTAGAACTGTAGTGAGGGACAGGGAGAGAAAGGAGACAAGAGAAATTAGGTATATTTTATCTTTCTGTAGTTGGCTTTTATTTTTAAAATAACCCTGCGCTCCTTTTCAATTTTCCCTTCAGAACAGTTTTTCCTCTGCACATTCTCTTTTCCTTCATCATTTAATGGCTACATCTTTGCTCTGATGAATTAAAGAGAATGGCCAAAGCTTCACAAACCGCCTGCTGGAGCAGAGGGACCAAGTTGCGTATGAGTGGCCCCAAGAGGGAGATAATAAGGTGAGAGGAGGAATGGGGATACAGGGAAGCGTGGTAGGGGCCAGGGTGTGTGTAGGGAGATGAAAAAGATGAGAACTAGAAAGACTCATCACAACAAATGGTTTAGTCAGGAAATGGGGCCAAAATTATACTTCTGCTAGTATATGCCCATGTTAAATTTTGCTCAAAAACTTCCTGAATGCAGCCAAGAATTGTTATTTTCTTTTTTACTAAAAATAATTGCTTATTAAAAATTATTGAAAGATTTTCTTTTATAGTAGAATTCCAAGGAGAACCTTTGGTTTTTATAGATTTGGGGGGACAATTATGAACAATCATTGGGTCATTTTTAGTTAGATGACTTTTCTCCTTTCTTTTTTGGTGAGTATTGCAGTAAAAGCAACATGGAACTAAGATTAAAAACAACAAACAAACAAACAAACAAACAACAAAAAAACCAAAAGGTCCAAATGCCACATTTGTGTCTTTGGCTCTATTTAAGCCATAATCATGGAGTGCCCTTGGAGCTTAGATGACACCAAATAAATACTGTTGTCAGCAACAGTTTGAGCTCACAGGTAACAAAGACATTCTTTGACCAAGCTTTAGACAGCCTCTTCTGAACCCTCCTTTCAGCTAGGGCTTGGGGCCTGTCTACAGCCTGCTTAGTCCATGCAGGAGAGGAAACCTAAACATTTTCCTCTACCCATCTTAGATTTATTGGCTGGGGTCCCATAACTTTGATGGACAAAAGACAGATTTATAAGTGAAAAGCAACCAGGACTTTATTCATGAGTGTCTTACATATGCATGGGAGCACTCAGTGATGAGTAACTCAAAGGATGTCTAGAATTTGGAGTCTGTACACCTAACTTAGTAGGTGAAAAGGGAAAAAAGGGTGCTTATAACAGCAAATGCCTTTTTGGAAATATAAATGGACCCTTAAGATAATAGATGGGAGATCTGATAGTCTTGTGCCAATATGTTTCAGTGTGGTGTTGGCTTCGTATCTCTTAGAAGAGATTAGAGTTGTTCCTGGGGAGGAGATTTATGACAATTGAATTTTACTGAGTGTTTTTTTTTTTTTGAGGCTCTGTTTTTAGGCATATAAGGGGAGTCAGAACATCAAATGTCATCAGCTCAAAATAATTTTTATGCCAAAGTGGCATATTTTTGGGTGGCACATACTGATCTCCTTCATCCAGGGAAGAATCCTGCTAAGTCAATTTAGTGAGAATCTCCTACCCTTAATATCAGATCAACCTGGCCTGCCTTTGACAAGAATCTTAAGTCAGTGTAGCAAAAATTCCTTCTACCTTTGATGTCTTCTCTTAGTAATTTTCTATCCACTGACCCCATCACTCTGCCAATTGGTTATAAATCCTCAGTTGCTTTTGCTGTGTTTGTAGTTCAGTCCAATCTCTCCTATTGGGATAGTGTTGACATCTATCACAATAGTCCTGAAAAATCTTCCTTACCAATTTTTAAAATGTCAGAATAGTTTTTTCTTTAACAGAAGGGATTTTAGGAGTCCATAAGTTATACTCTTTTGCTAGCCTTTTCCTTTTCCTTAAACAATCATTTTATTATAAAAGTTTATTGTCATATTAGGACATGCCACCCCAAATATGGTACCTTGGCATATTAAATATTTTAATCTGAAGGAATTTGGGAAAACAGCAGAAGTAGGAAAGTCACTCTGACCTCCCACACACTCTTGCTCTTCTCTACTAAAGCAAGTCACATAACCTAGGAAGGATTCTCTGACCTTCCTCTGAAGAGGGTCATAAGACCATCATGTGAAAGGTGCCCTCCCTATACCCAGAGGAAAAAAGCATCCCTATCTCTCCGAAGATGAAGAGATATGGAGAGGAATCTGAATAAACAGGCTTTGCTAAGTTTCCCCCAGTTTGTTACTTTTAGCTCATACCCCTTCTGTCAGTCATATGAGGGGGAACCCACAAAGCCCCGGAATTTTATTATTAAAAATTGTGTATTTATTCTTACATGTTTAAACTCAATCACCTTCAAAGTACTCTCTGTTTGATGCAACGCACCTACCAAGATACTTTTTCCACTGCTCAAAACAGTTTTTGGACTTGTCCATTTTGATACTTTTTTTTTTTTTTTTTGAGTTGGAGTCTCACTCTGTCACCCAGACTGGAGTGCAGTGGCCACTCCCGGTCACCGCAGCCTTGACCCGCTGGGCTCCGGCGGTCCTTCCGCCTCAGGCTTCCAAGTAGCTGGAACTACAGGCACGCGCTACCTCGCCCGGCTAGTTTTTGATTTGTTGTAGAGATGAGGTCTCGCCAAGTTGCCCAGGCGGGTCTCTAACCCGCAGGCTCAGGCAATCCACTCACCTCGGCCTCCCAAAGTGCTGGGATTACAGGCTGAGCCACCGAGCCCGGCTATTTTGATACTTTTTAATGCTTCTGCCGTTTTTTGATTTCACCTCTCCCACATCGTTAAAAGGTTTCCCTTTGAGGACTTTTTTTTTTTTTGAGTTGGAGTCTCACTCTGTCGCCCAGACTGGAGTACAGTGGCCGCTCCCGGCCACCACAGCCTCGACCTGCTGGGCTCTGGCGATCCTTCCGCTTCAGCCTTCTGAGTAGCCGGAATTACAAGCGCGCACTACCACGCCCGGCTAATTTTTTGATTTATTGTAGAGATGAGGTCTTGCCTGCCCAGGCGGGTCTCGAACCCGCGGGCTCAGGCAATCCACTCACCTCAGCCTCCCAAAGGCGCGGGATTACAGGCTGAGCCACCGAGCCCGGCTGAGGACTTTTTTCATGTGGGGAGACAAACAAAAAAGCCACCTGAAGTGATCTTGGGTGAAAAGGGAGGTGTTGGGAGCTGGCCACGGAGGCTCACTGAGCGTTAGGGATCAGGAAGGGCCGTTGACCCCGAGACCAGAAGGATGCGTTTGGGAGCTATTGACCTCATTTCCTCCCCCTTTCTACTCAGCACTAACCAGATTAAGCTCCTGTGAGCTCAAAACATAAAAACTCTGAGACCGGACGAACACGAGCTAACTTTAGAAGCTCATTGCTCCCATTCTTCCACAAACTGCAGTTTTGGCTTTCACACAACTTATAATTCAAACTCGGGTCACATCTAAGAGCCTTAGTATTGGTCACAGGCTTCTGGGTCATGATCTTAGGATTTATTGAAGTTGAATAAATGGATTAAGGTTTCATCGATTAGGTTATGGGATTATACCTGAAAGAACATCCAGTGGGTGGGGAACGCCCCTCACACACCCGACTGTGTATAAAAGACCAGTTGTAATTCCCATTAAATGGCTTCTGCACTAGACTGGAGTCCAGTCTCTTTCTCTCTCTCTCTCTCTCTCTCTCTTTCTCTCTTTCTTCTTCCCCCCAATCGCCGACGCCGTCTCCACCTTTGGGGTACCCTGAACCCAGCTGGAGCTGGTCTCCGGCAGGGAGGGTGGGACAGGGGAGTCATGCTGTTTTCAGTAAAAAACTGCTGAATACTCAGTATGGTGTGGGCAGGTGCATTGTCATAGTGGAAGAACCATGTTTGCCACAACTGGGGATGTTTATTCTGCAAATCATGAAGCAACCTTCTCAAAACTTCCAGATAAAAACGTTGGTTGACAGTCTGATCCATAGAAACAAATTCAGAGTGTACTATAGGGGCCCGCCCTCCAATAGATAATTCTGGGGTTTTTTTTGGGGGGGTCCCTTTCATATCTCTCCATGACTTTTCACTCTTCATCAAGCCTACTATTTATTTATTTTTTAATTTTTTTTTTTTAGTTGGAGTCTCACTCAGTCGGCCAAACTGGAGTGCAGTGGCTGCTTCCGGCCACCGCGCCTCGACCTGCTGGGCTCCGGCGATCCTTCCGCCTCAGCCTTCCAAGTAGCCGGAATTACAGGCATGCGCTACCACGCCCGGCTGATTTTTTGATTTATTGTAGAGATGAGGTCTCGCTGCCCAGGCGGGTCTCGAACCCGCGGGGTCAGGCAATCCACTCACCTCAGCCTCCCAAAGGTGCGGGATTACAGGCTGAGCCACCGAGCCCGGCTAAGCCTACTATTTAAAAACACCACTTAGGTTTAAGTGTATCTCAGGTCTTCATTTCTCATGAAGGCTCCCATGTCACATAAAATGATATTAAATGAATGTGTATGCTTTTCTTTTGTTTACCTGTCTTTTGTTACAGGGGTTCCAACCAATTAAACTAAGATGAACAGAAGAAAAAGATATTATTTCTCCACAAAACATATCTCTGCCATTATGCTACTGAGAACTTTAGGTCAATTGCATTGGCCAGCTAATTTTATTGAAATAAATTTTGGTATTATTTAAGTTGTTATTTTTGACACCTTGCTTACAGAACCTCCCCAAATCTGATATACTAAAGTGTAAGAAGACTTTCTATCCCTTTTCTTTGCTATTTTGAGTTGACAACCATGGTTTAGAACATGTTTCAAATTCCATATAAGTAGTATTTACTGAGAAATTAAGTTCAGGGTTATGTCCATGCTGGCTATTTTGTTTGAGAAAACAGCAAAAGCAATTTTCTGCTTCTCTCCATTTTATTCATTCATTCAAAGGCTATCTGTGAGCACCTGTTTGCCAGTCCTTGTGCTAGGCATTGGGGTTAGAGTTGTGGATATGACTAACATGGTCCCTGCCCTTTATAGTGCCTGCTGTCTAGACTTTCAACAAATAAAAGCCTGGACCTCCACTCAGGCTATCTCTATGGGCAAATGTTATGTGCTGAGATTCAAACAGAATAAAGAGTCGGGCTCGGTGGCTCAGCCTGTAATCCCGCATCTTGGGAGGCTGAGGTGAGTGGATTGCCTGAGCCCGTGGGTTTGAGACCTGCCCGGGCAACTTGGTGAGACCTCATCTCTACAATAAAAAAAAAAAAAATTAGCCGGGTGTGGTAGTGCACACCTGTAGTTCCAGCTACTTGGAAGACTGAAGCAGAAGGATCGCCAGAGCCCAGCAGGTCGAGGCAGCAGTGGCCGGGAGTGGCCACCGCACTCCAGTCTGGGCGACAGAGTGAGACTCCAACTCAAAACACACACACACAAAAACAGAATAAAGGCTCCTCCCAACCTTTCCAGAGCTTCTCCTGTAGGGAAGTGACAGAGTCTCTTTTTCCTTGACCAAACTCTACTCAGGTTCCTCTGAACTCTTTTCTCATTGAGGTCCTGACTTTTGGGTTTCTGTTTTGTCTCTGCATTATTATCCAATATTGGCAAGAACTCTGCCAAGTCAATTTAACCAGAATGGCATCCTCGATATCCAATCATCTTTGATATCTGATCAGGTATCGTCCCCACCATTCCCCAGGGGATGTCTGATCACCCTGGTTTGTCTTCAGCAAGAAGCCTGTTAGATGGGTTTAGCCAGAGTTCCCCTTACCTTTGATGCTTCCTGTTAGTAATTTTTCATCCACTGACCCTCCCCCACCTTCTTGGCTATAAATTCTGACTTTTCTTCATTGTACTCAGGGTTGAGCCCAATCTCTATTCCCTACTGCAAAACTCCATTGTAGTAGTCCCTCTGAATAAAGTTTGTTTTACCGTCTTTAACAAGTGTCATAAATAATTTTTTCTTTAACAGAAGACAGACCCAGACTGACAAAGAGATAATTTTATTATATTAGGATAACATATAAGAAACACATTATAGAGCCAGGCTCAGTGGCTCAGCCTGTAATCCCATGTTTTGGGAGGCTGAGGTGAGTGGATTGCCTGAGCCCGCGGGTTCGAGACTCGCCTGGGCAACTTGGCGAGACCTCATCTCTACAATAAAAAAAAAAAATCAGTCAGGCGTGGTAGCACGGCACCTGTAGTTCCGGCTACTGGGAAGGCTGAGGCAGAAGGATCGCCGGAGCCCAGCAGGTTGAGGCTGCGGTGGCCAGGGGCGGCCATTGCACTTCAGTCTGGGTGACAGAGTGAGACTCTAACTCAAAAAAAAAAAAAGAAGAAACATATTATAAAAATAGATAATAGAATATATATATATTACCTTAATATGTTATATTGGGGGGTTGGGATTGGCAGTAATGGGAAACTGCCAGGGGAGGCACACCTCATCGACAAGGGCACCTGCGTAATAAACTTTTGTATACCTAACCCTGAATTGTACCCCACATCTTTAAAATAAAAAATTTAAAAATATATATATTACATTAAAGGAATATATAAGAAATGTAATATAGGAAATGTATGATAAGAAAAAGATACTTATAGAATTCTCAGCCAAGGCTCATAAAGGAGGTAACCACTCAGGATTGACAAGTTCAAAAAGAAAGGAAAGGGTATTTTAGAGAGCAAGTCATAAAACTTGAAGGAAAGAAACAGCATGGGGTTAGGGAGAACTACAAAAATTCCAGTATAACCATTAAAATAAATCATGGAGCAGGGAGTTTCTGGAGATGGTACTGGGAAGCAGAGAAAGTAAAGCCCTGGAAGTTTTTTTGCTTGCAACCAGTGAAGTGTTGGGGCTGGCTTTCTTTGTGACATTGAGTAAGTCACCAAATTAACTTCTTTTGACCTAGACTTTCCTATATGTAAAATGGGGAATAATACCACTCTCCTTACTTATACTTCACCACATCATAACAATGTGGATGTGCTGGAATAATACACATTGACCCAAAAGGTTAAGAGATCAGGACAATTGGAAGACCCAACTCTATTCCCAACTCTGACAAGTGTTATTCCCCAACTACCAAGTCATGGAGTGATTTTCACTCTGTAGTCTCATGGAGGACCTCTGTTTAATCTGTAAATTTGGTGGATATCATTTACAGCCTTGTGCTAATCACAACCTTGTTTCTCTTTCCTTACTGGATTATAATAATGCATTTGGATAGCCCACTATTTTCAGAGTAGTGTATTTTACATTATCTCTTGTAATTCCTAAAGTCGCTCTTTTGATCTCTTTTGATTATGTAGACCAGGTGTCTTCATTTCCATTTCCATTTTTCTCCCCAGCTTCTGCATTCCATCACTATCAGTCCCCTGGAGCCTTTCTTTGCTACCTCCTCCAGGAAACCTACCCTGGTTGTAGCCTAAGAGAACATGGTGCTCTGCACCAAGGAGGGTGCTGAGAAACATTTGAATGAATTTGTGAGACCTCAGTAACATCACTCTCAATGAAACATAAAGGCAATAAAAAAATAAAGATTCTGACCTTTTTTCCTGCTTTATGTTAGTACAAAATGCTAAGGTTTAAAAACACAAGCATAGCTGACATTTGGGGAATGGGTACCATTTAATTTTTTACCATGTGATTCCTAGTTATTACCTCAACATAGTTTTTCTGCAAAAAGGGAAGGAATGCACAACTGCAAAACTTTTTATTTCTATTTAAAGCTTTTAAGCAGCACTCACTGTAATCTTTAAATGTGTGGAGAGGATAGAAAGTTTGGAGACCTGGAGATTATTTTCTAGCTTTGCTATAGAGCAACTATGTGGTATTGGCTGAGATTTTCTATGTTTTTTCCCCCAGGAGGTTAAAATGATACCTTTTTTTTCATACCTATAAAGTGAAAAATGGGTTTTAGGGAATTTGGGGGAGCAAAGGTAATTATTCAGATAATTCAGGCCAAAGTCCATCCTGCCATGAAGGAGGAAAACAAAGTGTGCAATTGTATGTGAGCTGTCCAGGTTGCCTCTGGACATAGCATAATGTATTCAGGGAATACCTTATCCCTTTGCTTTTGCTGCTAGAGCACCTTTTGGGGGGGTCTGTTGGTTTGTTAAGACTGGTAAGTATATAAATGTCTTCAGTCTACTGACCTCACAACCAAAGAATAGCAGAGATGTGAGAAACTCTGAATCCCTGGAACTGCTGGGTTTATAAAGGATTCTACCTTCCAAGGGCACCCCCTAAGTTAGCACTCAAGAGCAGGGGAGGAAAAAAAGAAGCACTTGCTTGGTTGTATACCCAATGTATGCTCTGGATGTTTTACAAAATTTCTCTCTTTTAATTCTCACAATATCTCTGAGAGCAGAAGTTACAGATGAGAAAACCTAGGCTCCAAGAAGTCAAGGTGCCCCCAAACAGCAGGCCAACCTGGGATGAGAACCTCAGAAACGTTGCAAATTCCCAAAGTCCTTGAGCCATCTACTACAATTACACCTGCTTCTGGTGTATTCTAGGTATGATTCAAATTAAGTTCGTTATTAGTTAGATTCATTATTGAGCATCTACAGTGTGCAGGCATAATGCCAGGAACTAAAGACACTAAGATAATAAGGCAAGACCCTCCCTGTCAAGGAATCTGATATGGTAACAAGTAATCTGATACACATCTTCATGACAGTGGCACCATGTGAACACACTGCTGTGGTATTGCAAAGAAGGAGCTGATCGGTGGTTGCTTAGGAAAGTCTTTAAGGGCCACCATAGCAGGGAGAAGTCTAAAACCCCAGTGTCACTTGGACTCAGACTCTTTTCTCTCTGCACTAGGACACATGGTTATACGGAAAACGTCACATTGGCTAGTACACACTGAGAAGCAATATTGTAGACCAGAAAGAGCCTGGCATTGAGCACAGGGCGCCTGGGCCCGAATCCCAGCTCTGGCATTTACAATGTGTGCCACATGGCCCAATCACAATTATGCACTCTATGAGCTAAGGAGACAGATGGTTACTTGGCTACAGCTGGGGAAGGGGCTAATGAGCTGCAGATCACTTGTCTACAGGCCAATCTTAGCCATGTGTTACCAAGCTGGCAGACCACTGCCTCTCTTAGAACCATTAATTTGAAACCATAGGTGTGACATGGTATTTGCTTTCTGAAAGTTTAATTGTGACAATGTCTTCTTATCCCGGCCAGGGTGCCACAGAGGGCAAGTCCCTGATTAACTGACATTTGGAGAATGTGTGCCATTAAAATTCTTACTGTGTGATTATCTCATTATAACATCAGCATCGTTTCCTATGCAGAAGGAAAGAAATGCACAACCGCAAAGTCTTTTATTTCTATTCAAAGCATACATGCTTTTTTTTTTTTTTTTGAGTTGGAGTCTCACTCCGTCACCCAGGCTGGAGCACAATGGCACGCACGCTGACAGTCACCCCAGCGTCGACCTGCTGGGCTCCGGCGATCCTTCCGCCTCAGCCTTCTAAGTAGCCGGAACTACGGAGGTGCGCTACGACGCCTGGCTATTATTTTATTGTACGGATGAGGTCTCGCCAGGTTGCCTGGGCTGGTCTCGAACCTGTGAGCTCAGGCAATCCACTCGCCTTGGCCTCCCAAAGTGCTGGGATTACAGGCTGAGCCACCAAGCCTGGTCTCATACATGCTTTTAAGAAGCATTCACTGTATTCTTTAATTGTGCTAAGAGGGAAGTGTATCTTCCCCAGAGTGAGATACCTCCTGGGAGGATCACAGAGGATTTGTGGGTGGGACAGGACGACATGGACATATGAGGCCCAACGAGAAGATAGATACACTCTGGGCTCTGTAGTGTAAACCCTGGGTGAAGGGCACATTCCAGATTGATGGATTTGGACAGATAGTAGGAACAAAAGTGTATGAATACTGAATTTTGATTTTTGCCATGTAAACAACAATCTAGCTTTATAAGTGACCTTGGCCATAATCATAGTTTTGTTTGATGGTCCTTAAGACCACCCTCAATTTCAATGATTCGTTAAAAGGACTTACAGAGCTGAGAAAAACTATTTTACTCATGGTTATGGTTTATTACAGTGAAAGGATAAAGAATAAAATTAACAATCGAAAAGGTGAATAGGGCAGGGTCCAGGAGAGACAAGGTATGAACTTTCAGTTGTCCTCTTCCAGTAGAGTATTAGGGACAGAGCTTAATTCTCCAGTGTGATGATATGTGAATATGTATGGAATATTATCAACTGGGGAAGCTCACCCTAGCCTTAGTGTCCAGGGTTTTTACTGGGGGTTGGTCATATAGGGATGGGATGTCCATGTGACTGACCTTAGCTACTTAGTCTCCGGTCCTCCATAGATCAAACTAATACCACACGGCCCAAGCCATAAATCACACTGTTAGCATAAACTATCTGATGTGGCTGAGGCCACAGATGAACAAAGCCATTTTTTTTTTTTTTTGAGTTGGAGTCTCACTCTGTCGCCCACACTGGAGTGCAGTGGCCGCTCCCGGCCCCCGCAGCCTTGACCTGCTGGGCTCCGGCGATCCTTCCGCCTCAGCCTTCCAAGTAGCTGAAACTACAGGAGCATGCTACCACACCCGGCTCATTTTTTGATTTATTGTAGAGATGAAGTCTTGCCAAGTTGCCCAGGTGGGTCTCGAACCCGCGGGCTCAGGCAATCCACTCACCTCAGCCTCCCAAAGTGCGGGATTACAGACAAAGCCATTTTTAACAGGCATGATATTCCAAGGGCTTAGAGGTCCCAGGAATCCATGGCAAAGGACCAAATCTTTTTTGGAGCATGCAGGGTTTGCATAACCTGGACCTGCTAAGTTATTTTTTACTGCATGATGGCAGAAATATGAGTGTTAGTCCTTCTGCTTCTTAGAGACCAGGATTGGTTTGGCATGTGGCTTGATATTTTAAAACATCTGTATGCCTCTTTTCTGTTGGGCTGAAATCTCATTGACATGCAGTGTTTGGCAGGACCTGGAAATACCATTGTGAAGAGGGAAATGCACTGGAGTGAGTCACCTTGGAACTCTGTCTCAACTGATTGTGTAACCACAGATAAGTCCCTCAGATTCCTTGGTTCCAGTTTCCAACTGAGATTCACCCTTATTGGGAGGATTAAATTAAATAATAAATGTGTAATCAACTTGCAAATTGAATACAATACACACATGAGATATAAAAATAGCAGTTTGCTGTTTGATATATTTTATCTTATTTCTTTTGAGTTTGAGTCTCACTCTTGTCGTCCAGGCTGGAGTGCAGCGGCATGCTCATGGCCACCACAGCCTCAACCTGCTGGGCTTGGGCGATCCTTCTGCCTCAGCTTTCCAAGTAGCTGAAACTGCAAGCGCATGCCACCACACCTGGCTAGTTTTTTTTTTTTTTTTGGTGATTTATTGTAGAGATGAGGTCTCACCAAGTTGCCTAGGCTGGTTTCGAACCCTCAGGCTCAGGCAATCCTTTCACCTCGGCCTCCCAAAGTGCTGGGATGACAGGTTGAGCCACCACGCCTGACCTGTTCAATATATTTTAAAGGAAGAAATACCTCATACCTCTGTCTTCTTAGGTGCAGTGTTATCATCATTCTTGAAAGATTGATTGGAGGCTGGGTCCACTGGATCATGCCTATAATCTCAGCACTTTGGGAGGCCAAAGCAGGAGGATCACTTGAGGCTAGGAGTGAGACCCTGTCTCTACAAAAAATAAAAATTAGCTGGGCCTGGTGGCATATACCTGTAGTCCCAGCTATTCAGGAGACTGAGGAAGGAGGATTGCTTGAGCCCAGGAATTGGAAGTTACAGTGAGCTATGATCATATCACCACACTCTAGCCAGGGTGACAGAACAAGAACCTTTCCCTAAACAAACAAGCAAACAACATAAAGATTGATTTCAAAATCTCAAAGATTATTAAAAATGCTGTTAAAATCCCTAAAGTTACAGGCAGAGGCCCTATGCATGCTATCCATTATATTAATTGGCTATATGACAGCCTCCTTATCTAAGGGACACTTGCATCTGACTATTCCAGAATGTTCTCTTTTGAAATTGCCATGTCAGGTTGGTCAACATCATTCTTTCACCAAAGAGATCTAGAAGGGGCTGCTGCATATGGCCATACCTATTATGAACTGCATTGTTCACAAAGACAATGTGATTCTTATTTTTTTGGAGTTGTGCAATGTGGAAACCCCGATTCTGGGAAGTATCTAAAACAATATACTTAGGATTTTTAAAAATATTTAATCACTCTGTGCTAAAATTAGATTCTTGTACTTAAGGCCACTTTTGGATTCCCCTATGTCCAAATAATGTGAAGAGCGGTTTATTACAAATCATTTGCCTAAGATAAGAGTTACTGATCATCTTCCTGTGGAATTTTGTTCTTTATTAATAGTCTTTCTGACATAGAGTGTTAGAAAGACTGTGACCCTTAATGTTTTGAACTTCAATCACAATGGCCCCAGATGAAAGATGTACTTGACCAGGTGGCTGTTAGACCTCAAATCAAACTGTCATGAGTGGCCACTGATTCTTCCTGCTGTGATTCTTCTACCATAGGGTTGACCTAGTGCAAAAAAGGACAGTGCTTTCCATTTTCAGCTATGCATATTCCTTAGGGTATATGGGAGTGTTTCATTTTGATGATCCCTCTACGTCTTATTGCCATTTGTAGCAGAGAGTTGACGGCTTCATACATAGCTTTTGCCATGTTGCTAAGGTAACACCATTAGGGTTACAGAAACCAATGAAAATGGTGACTTTTATTTTTTCTCCTTCAAGAATGCATCAAGATATTCCACACAAATGGAAACCTAAAGTGAGCAGGAGTAGCTACACTTATATTAGATAAGATAGACTGTTAACTGCAAAGAGAGATAAAGAATGCTCATAAATAATAAAAAATGAATCAATTCAGCAAGAGGATATAACTTTTACAAATATATATGTACCCAACACCGGAGCACCCAGAGATATAGAGCAAATATTAAATCTAAAGGGATAGACTCCAAGCAATAATAGTTGTGGACTTCAACACCCCATTTTCAGCCTTTGACAGATCATTTAGACAGAAAATTAACAAAGAAATATCAGGTTTAAATTGCGCTATAGACCAATGACATTTACAGAAAATTTTGTACAAATTGGCAGAATAGGCATTCTTCTCATCAGTACATGGAATATTCTTCAGGATAGACAATATGACAGGCCACAAAATAAGCTTCAACAAATTAAAAAAATCAACATCATATCAAGTATCTTTTCTGAACACAATAAAATAAAACTAGAAATCAATAAAAAAAAAACTTTAGAAACTACAAATACAAGAATTAAACCACTTGCTCCAGACTGACCAATGAGTCAAGGAAGAAATTAAGAAGGAATTTTAAAATTTCTTGAAACAAATAAAAATGGAAACACAACATACCAAAATCTATGGAAGACAGCAAAAGTAGTACTATGAAGGAAATTAACATAATAAACACCTACATCAAAAACACAGAAAGATTTCAAATAAACAACCTAACTATGCATGTCAAAAACTAGAAAAGCAGCCGGGCTCGGTGGCTCAGCCTGTAATCCCGCGCCTTTGGGAGGTTGAGGTGAGTGGATTGCCTGAGCCCGCGGGTTCGAGACCCGCCTGGGCAGGCCAGATACTTCTACAATAAATCAAAAAATTAGCCAGGCGTGGTAGCGCGTGCCTGTAATTCGGCTACTCGGAAGGCTGAGGCGGAAGGATCGCCGGAGCCCAGCAGGTCGAGGCTGCGGTGGCCGGGAGTGGCCACTGCACTCCAGTCTGGGAGACAGAGTGAGACTCCAACTCAAAACAAACAAACAAACAAACAAACAAAAACTAGCAAAGCAGGCCGGGCTCGGTAGCTCAGCCTGTAATCCCAGCGCTTTGGGAGTCCGAGGTGAGTGGACTGCCTGAGCCCGTGGGTTTAAGACCCACCTAGGCAACTTGGCAAGACCTCATCTCTACAATAAATCAAAAATTAGCCGGGCGTGGTGGTGCGCGCCTGTAGTTCCAGCTATTTGGAAGGCTGAGGCGGACGGATCGCTGGAGCTGCAGGTCGAGGCTGTGGTAGCTGGGAGCGGCCACTGCACTCCGGTCTGGGCAACAGAGTGAGACTCCAACTGAAAAAAAAAAAAAAAATGAGGTCAGAAATAAGATAAGTTAGAGACCAAAAAATAATTTAAAAGATCAACAAAATGAAAAGCTTTTTTGAAACATAAATGAGCCGGGCTTGGTGGCTCAGCCTGTAATCCTGCACTTTGGGAGGCCGAGGTGAGTGGATTGCCTGAGCCCGTGGGTTCGAGACCCGCCTGGGCAACTTGGCGAGACCTCATCTCTACAATAAATCAAAAATTATCCGAGCGTGGTAGTACATGCCTGTAGTTCCAGCTACTCGGAAGGGTGAGGCAGAAGGATCGCCTGAGCCCAGCAGGTCGAGGCTGCGGTGGCCGGGACCCACCACTCCACTCCAGTCTGGGCGACAGAGTGAAACTCCAACTCAAAAATAAAAAAAAAAAAGAAAAAGAAAACTTTCCCTCTAAAAATGAAACAAGCAAAGAATCCCTATTCTCAACACTCTTATTCAACATAGTACTGGAAGTTCTAACTAGACTAATCAAGCAAAAGAAAGAAATAAAAGGCTTCAAAATTGGAAAGGGGGAAGTAAAATTGTCCCTGCTTGCAAATGACATGATTATATATATATATAAAACATAAAGATGCCACCATAAAGCTCACCTAAAGTCTCCACCATAAAACTCTTAGAACTGGTAAACAAATTCAGTAAAAGCTGCAGGATGCAAAAACAACATACAAAAATTAGCAACATTTCTATATACCAATAATGAACTAAAAAAAGAAATCAGGAAAAAATTTTTCCTAGGAATAAATTTAACCAAGGAGATAAAAGATCTCTACAATGAAAACTACAAAACACTGGTAAAAAAATTGAAGCAGATGTGCAAAAAATGGAAAGATATGTTATGTTCATGGATTGGAACAATAAATGACCATATTACCTAAAGTGATCACAGACTTAATGCGATCCTTATCAAAATACCAATGACATTGTTTACAGAAACAGAAAAAACAATCCTAAAATTTATATGGAACCACAAAAGACCTCAAATAGCCAAAGCAATTTTGAGCAAAAATAAAACTGGAGGCATTACACTACTTGACTTGAAAATATACTACAAAGTTATAGTAACGAAAACAGCATGGTACTGGCATAAAAACAGATACATAGACCAATGAAACAAGATAGAGAACTCAGAAATAAATCCACATATTTACAACCAAATTATTTTCTTTTTTTTTTTTTTTTTTTTTTGAGTTGGAGTCTCACTCTGTCGCCCAGACTGGAGTGCCGTGGCTGCTCCCGGCCACCACAGCTTTGACCTGCTGGGCTCCAGCGATCCTTCCACTTCAGCCTTCTGAGTAGCTGGAACTACAGGCGCGCGCTACCACGCCCGGCTCATTTTGATTTATTGTAGAGATGAGGTCTTGCCAAGTTGCCCAGGCGGGTCTCGAACGCGCGGGCTCAGGCAATCCACTCACCTCAGCCTCCCAAAGCGCGGGATTACAGGCTGAGCCACTGAGCCCAACTAGAAAGGAATTTTTAAAGATAAAACTCTGCTTACACGTTGTTTAATTTAACAAAAGGATGTATCATAAGAGGATAACAGTTTCCCACATAATTTGCAGAAAAAAAGGCAATGCATTTGTTTGTGTTACTTGAAGAACTAACAAGATCTCCAGAAACCTTGGTCATGCATTTTAGTAAATAGGTTTAGCCCCCTAGCATTTTGTTTATTTTGTTTACAGTATTTCAATTATTTTATATCATTGCTAATTCCTGGAAATCTGATCTCCTTCTCATGCTTTTGCAGTTGGATTGGCAGCCACCCCCTTCCCTATTGATTAATCTCCTCTTCTTCCTCCTGATGCACTCACCTTGTAAATTTCTAAAATCCAAGACCTTCCAATTGTAGGATCAGGGAGTGAGACCTAGGGGACTACTGAGGGTCAGACCAATGAACACACAATGTTCTCTAGAGGGGGAGTGTGGACAGTTGTGCTGGACTCTCAATCATCTTCTACCTCCATAGAACCTCTTTATATACACAGAAACTGGCAATGCAGCATCTAAATGACCATATAAACTGCCATTTTCTCCCTTGAAGACACATTCTGAGACACTTATAAAAAATCGAGATGGAACAGACAATTAAGTTTGCGAACTCATCCTAGAAAAAGTGCTACATACCTCATTGCTGAATACTACTGTGGTCACCCTCAAAATATTCCCCTTGGGAAGCTATGCACCAACGCTCGCACCTAATCTATCCATCAAAGCAATTTTGGAACTCTTTATGTGGAATGACCATCAGAGTTGTCATTGCAAGAACGCCAGAGTTTGAATTAGAGCAACAAAGAAACATTAAATTTCTTGTTAAATTTGGCAAGAGTGGAAGTGAAATCAAGGACATGTTAGTCCAAATTTATGGAGATGATGCCATGAGGAAAACAGCAGTGTACAAATGGATTAAACACTTTTCTGAGGGGAGAGAAAGCGTCACTAATGAAGAGAGGTCAGGATGGCCAGGAATGAGCAGAACTGACAAAAATATTGCAAAAATTCATTGAATTGCATATCAAAATTGTTGACTGTCTGAGAAGCATAGCGGACCAAATAAACATTGATAGAGAAATAAGAAAATCTTAACTGAAAACCTTAGCATGAGAAAGGTGTGTGCAAAAATGGTCCTGAAGGAACTCTTGCATCATGACAATGCACCAGCTCACACAGCACTGTCTGTGAGGAGTTTCTAGCCAGTAACTGTAACTGTATTGGAACACCCTCCCTACTCACCTGATCTGGCCCCAATGACTTTTTTCTTTACCTGAAGATAAAGGAAAGATTGAAAGGAAGACATTTTGATGACATTCAGGACATCAAAGGGTAATATGATGACAGCACTGACGGTTATTCCAGAAAAAAAGTTCCAAAACTGCTTTGACAGGTGGACTAGGCACTGGCATTGGTGCATAGGTTCCCAAGGGCAGTACTTCAAAGGTGATCATACTAATATTCAGCAATGAGGTATGTAGCACTTTTTCTAGGATGAGTTCACGACCTTAGTTGTCAAAGCGTATATGCTTTAAAAGCCTGAGTTATTCAACAAAAACAGTTTTGGACACAAACGAGAACAGGAAGAATGACCTAGTGGCCACAGATCACTTTTCTCCTGCTTGCAAAGGAATAACACTCCCCATCCTCTATTTCCAGAAGCCCTAGTAAGAATTTTCACTCTGAGATACCTGTACACGTATGTTTGTTGCAGCTCTATTCACAATAGCAAAAACATGGAACCAACCATGGCTGCCCATCGAACCTGGGCTGGATAAAAAAGATGTAGTACATATACACAATGGAATATTATGCAGCCATAAAGAAGGACAAACATATGGACTTCGCAGCAACTTGGGTGGATTTAGAGTAGCTCATACTCAGTGATCTATCACAGAAACAAAGAACAGAATACCATATGTTGTCACTCATAAACGGACCTTGAACAATTATCATAATACTATAAGAAAGGGATTGGCAGTAGTGGGAAACTGCCAGGGGAGGGGGTGGGATTGGCAGTTGAGGGAAACTGCTAGGGAGGGAGGGGCATACTTCATCAACAAGGGTACCTGCATAATCAATGTTTGCATACCTAACCCTGAATTGTACCCCACTTCTTTATAATAATAATAATAATAAAAGAATTTTCACTCTGTCTGAAGTCAAGTTTGAGTGCCTAGAGAGAAGAGAATCCTTTGTGCTGCAGCTCTGTTAATCTGGAACAGGTCCAACGTAGTCTTTCCAATGCATCCATATAGCAGTTATTAAGCACTGATTTTGAGTCCAGACCCTTACCATACATTTTTTTTTCATTCATATAGTTAATGGGAATGTTACAGCCTAACTGGGTTCTTATGCCTGCCGCATAGAAAAGCCAATACATTGACAGCAGTCATTAAATCAATAAACGCAAGGCTGCTGAGTTGGAGGATGGGAGATATTTATCAAATCTGCCTTCCTGAGAAGTTTAGGCTAGGGTTTTTTTTTTTTTTTTTTGAGTTGGAGTCTCACTCTGTTACTCAGATTGAAGTGCAGTGGCTGCTCCCGGCCACCGCAGCCTCGACCTGCTGGGCTCTGGCGATCCTTCCGCCTCAGCCTTCCATAGGTTAGGGTTTTTAAAGGAATAATTTGGTGGGTGAGGGAGCTAGGGAATAGGTGCTGTTGATTGGTTGGGGATGAAGCTATGGGGGTGTCAAAATTGTCTTTATGTGCAGAGTACAGTTTCTGGGAGGTCATCACAGGACTGGTGGAGCCAGCTTCTTTGTAGGTGTTCTGGGTCCAAGTGGGGTCATGGGTTCATCAGAGCACAAAATCTGAAAAACATCTCAAACACAATTCTTAGGTTTCACAATAGATGCTACCTATACAGCAAGTACCATGGCCATTGGCTATTGACCCTTGAGCAGTAGGCCATTATAGAGTTAGCTTAGTAGGAAATGTATAGGAGATGGGAACCCTGGAGATGCTGCTAGTGCCCTTCAGCCAATCAAACTTCTGGATGCCATCAAGTAGATCTGTGTGACCACAGGCCCATTGTTTGTGGGAAAATATGTTTATCAAACTCTTGGGCAACTGGGAAGCTCAGAGGTCAGGACGTGAAGATAATCAATTGCTCTCTATTGAAGTGACTGTGTGCAAACAGTCATGCAGAGAGGAAATCAAACTGATGAACAACAGATTTGTTAATTTCTAACCATAACTGCAACTTTGAAGGGCTCAGGTCTCTTCCACAGTTTTAACAGTATGAATCTGTATTAATTTTATATAGGCAGTTTCAGGAACTTGACTTGTGAATATCTGCTGAGGAGTCATTTATGAAAAAGGTCATGGTTATTGCTTTCAAACAGCCCTCAGTCCTGCCATGGAGAAGATACATCAACAGTCATGTGACACAGTGTAGTGAGCACTAACTAGGGAGGCACACACCAGGGGGCTATAGGAGTACAGAGGAGTCCCAAGTGCAGCCTTGGACAATCAAGGAAGGTGAGAAGGTGGCATCTAAACTGAACCCTGGAGGATTGCATACAACAGGTAGGGGTTAGTCTGGTGAAGAAGGTGGATAATGCTATTTCAGGTGGAGGGAACAGTACAGCAAAGGCTGGGAACTTTATTATAAGTATAGAGGGCATTAGGAGATGTCTTAGTTACCTTGGGCTGCTATAATCAATTATCATAGACTGAGTGACTTTTAAACAGAAAGTTATTTCTCACAGTTCCAGAGATTGAAGTCTGAGATCAGACTGCCAACATGGTCAGGGTCTTGGTGAGGACCCTCTTCCAGTTGCAGGCTGCCAACTTCTCTTTGTATCCTTACATGGAGGAAAGAACTCTGTGGTTCATGACCCAATCCTTCCCAAAGGCCCCACCTCCTAATACTATCACATGGGGGTTCAGGATTTCAACATATCAACTTGGGGAGGAAGGGACACAAGCCAGCAGTCCATTGCAGGAGGCAGTGCAAAGCCATCAAAGAATTGTAGGAAAGAGCATGAACTGATCAGATTTGCATTTTAGAAAGCTGCCTCAAGCCGGGCTCGGTGGCTCAGCCTGTAATCCTGCACCTTTGGGAGGCTGAGGTGAGTGGATTGCCTGAGCCTGCAGGTTCGAGACCCACCTGGGCAGGTGAGACCTCATCTCTACAATAAATCAAAAAAATTAGCTGGGTGTGGTAGCGCACGCCTGTAATTCTGGCTACTCGGAAGGCTGAGGCGGAAGGATCGCCGGAGCCCAGCAGGTAGAGGCTGCGGTGGCCGGGAGCGGCCATTGCACTCCAGTCTGGGCGACAGAGTGAGACTCCAACTCAAAAAAAAAAAAAAAAAAAAAAGAAAGCTGCCTCTAGCTTCAAAAAGTTGACTATGAAAAGGCAAGTTCAAAAGCAGAGCAAGGTATTTAGTGGTCTTCATGCTCCCTTTGAAGGATGGTGGTGACTGGCTGGAAGGTAATGGAGTTGAAGATACAAAGAAATTAATGTTTTCAATACATATTTAGGAGGGGGGGAGAGAAAGGAGATTGACTGGATGATTAGACGTGGAGAAGGGGCAGATGTGGGAAAGACAGAAGTCAAATGCAGAGCTTCTGCCCACCAAGAACTTACAGAATGCTTGAGAGAGCATAACCTGTAATTGTAAGCCTTGTACATTTCAGGCAGTTCAGTGGAGTAGTAAGAATTCAGGCTTTGAAATCAGCCAAACTTGATTGGAATTCCTGTCATATCGTTGATTAGCCACATGACAAAGAAAGATTACTTGAATACACTGCATCTCAGACTCCTTATTCCTTACAGGTGTTTATGAGCTTTTATGTATGAAAAGTACGTGACACCTAGAAGATTCTAGAAACATTAGTAAATATATCTATAAGGTAATAGTCATCATAATATACTTACTACTATAACACTAAGGAAATAATACTAGTCATAATTATGCAAAGCCACTAAAACAAACTTGGGTTAATGTATATTTTGGAGGAGGTCAAATGTATATATGTGTGTGTGTGTATATATATATATATTTATATTTATATAAATATATATACATATATTTGAGTTGGAGTCTCACTCTGTCACCCAGGCTGGAGTTCAGTGTCATGCTCCTGGCCACCGCAGCCTCCACCTGCTGGGCTCTGGCGATCCTTCCCCTCAGCCTTCCAAGGAGCTGGAACTACAGGCACATGCCACCATGCCTGGCTAATTTTTTAATTTATTTATTGTAGAAATGAGGTCTCGTCAAGTTGCCCAGGCTGGTCTGGAACCCGTGGGCTCAGACAATCATCTTGCCTCAGCCTCCCAAAGTGCTGGGATTACAGGCTGAGCCACCGAGCCCGGCTAGTCACATGTGTATTAAAGGGTTATTTTTTTCCTTTTAAAAGACTCTGAGGAGAAGAAAATTCCTTCTCTTGTGCAACTAGAAAACTAAATAAAAATATGTATTGTCTTTCTGAATATCTGTGGGCAATGAGTTTATCCTTATGATGTTCAGGAAGTTCTTCCACACATCTAACTGCAATCCCTCCTGCTTTATTTTAGCCTATTTGCTTTGGCCCCATTCTCTTAGATTTCTTTTTGCTGTTCCAAGTGTAGTTATTCTCTTGTCAGAGAGTGATTTAGAAGTAATATTTTATATACTTTTGTGCTGGAACTTTATATTGCTCTGATTTCTTGGTTCTGTCTAAACAATATTTTAACTTATTTCCTGGAATTAGCATGGCTTTCCTTATACACTGTTCCCATTGCTTTTCTATTTAGATAAAATATACGTTTAAATTATTTTTCAGAAGGTCTCCTTCTGGTCTCTTTTTCATGGCCTAACTTGAATTTGTCTCCTGGATCAATGTAGTTTGTAAAGTTTGCTGAAGCCAGCATCAAGCAGTTCCAGAGAGGCCACTCTGGATCCTTGATAGGTGGAGATGTTTATCTCCACTTTGTAGATGGGAAGTCAAATTGAAGCACCTGCTTGACCCAGAATCACCCAACTGTCAGATACCCACAGACTTGAAGCAGGGTGCTCCAGGCAAAACTTAATGCAATGGCTGGAATGCTTGTGTGTCCCCCAATTCATATGCTGAAACCCTGATCCCCAATGTCATAGTTTTAGGAGGTGTGGCCTTTGGCAGGTGATTAGGCCATGACAATGGAACCCTCATGATGGGATTAGTAACCTTTTAAAAAATTACTTATTTATTTATTTTTTAAACTTTTAATTTTTTATTTTAAAGATGTGGGGTACAATTCAGGGTTAGGTATACAAATGCTCATTATGCAGGTACCCTTGTTGATGAGGTGTGCCCCCTCTTCCCCAGGCAGATTCCCACTACTGCCAATCTTGCTTCCCTGCCTCCCTCCCAGCAGTTTCCCGCTACTGTCATTCTTTTCTTATAGAATAACAATAATTGTTCAAGGTCCGCTTATGAGTGAGAACATGTGATACTCAGTTGTTTCTGTGAAAGATCACTCAGTATCATAGACTCTAAGTCCATCCAGGTTGCTGTGAAATTCATGATTTTGTTCTTCTTTATGGCTGTGTAATATTCCATCGTGTATATGTACCACATTTTAAAAATCCAGTCCTCTTTTGATGGGCAGCATGTTTGGTTCCATGTTCTTGCTACTGTGAACAATGCTGCGATAATCATACATGTGCAAGTATCTTTTTTATAGAGTGATTTGAATTCTTCTGGGTATATTCCCAGTAGGGGGATTGCGGGGTCATATGGAAGGTCGATTTTTAGATCTTTTAGGAATCATCACACTGTCTTCCACAGAGGCTGTACTAGTTTACACTCCCACCAACTGTGTAGAAGTGTTCACTTTTCCCTGCATCCTCTCCAGCATCTGTTGTTTTTTTAGTTATTGATGATGGCCATCCTGACAGGAGTTAGGTGGTATCTCAGTGTTGTTTTAATTTGCATTTCTTTGATGACTAGTGAGGCTGAGCATTTTTTCCTGTATCTGTTAGCTGCTTGTATGTCTTCTTTTGAGAACTGTCTGTTCATATCTTTTGCCCACTTTGTAATGGGGCTGTTTGTTTTTTTTTTCTTTTCAGCACATTTGAGTTCCTTGTAGATCCTAGACATTAGGCATTTGTAAGACATAGAGTTGGCAAATATTTTTTCTCAGTCCGTGGGCTGTCTCCCCACTCTCTTGATGGTTTCTTTGGCTTTGCAGAAGCTTTTCAGTTTGATGAGGTCCCACTTGTCCATCTTATCTCTTATGGCATGGGCATTTGGGGCTTTGATCAAGAATTGGTTGCCAGTTCCAATTTCCATAAAGGTGTCTCCTGCATTTTCTAAGGTTCTTATAGTTTGAGGTTTTATGTTTAGGTCTTTGATCTATTTAGAGCTGATTTTGGTGTATGGTGATAGGTAGGGGTTTTGTTTTAATCTTCCACATGTGGTCAGCCAGTTTTCCCAGCACCATTTACTGAATAGGTTCTCCTCTCCCCAGTGGTTGTTGGTGGAGGCTTTGTTAAAGCTGAGTTGGTTGAGAAATTGAGACTTTGCTTCTGGAATCCTATCCTGTACCAAATGGGTAGAGCAGCCATAAGGACAAAATTATGAACTTTGTAGCAACTTGGATAGATTTAGAGTTTATAATACTCTGTGATCTATTGTAGAAGCAAAGAAGTGAGTACTACATGTTTTCACTCATAAGTGGAGACTAAACATTTACCATAACACTTTAATAAAGGGATTGGTGGTAGCTGGTACTGCCGGGGGGGGGGCACACAACATCAAATAGCATACCTGATCTCAAAACAGGCAAAGTGGGGACCAAAGGGAGGACCAAATTTTACCTGTACGATGACCACTTGTATACCTAATCCTGAATTGTACTCCACATCTTTAATATTAAATTAAATTAAATATTTTTTAATAAGAAATGGGTACAACATACAGTTAGTAGGAATAGGTCAGTAGCATAATAGGGCGACTATAGTTAGCAATAATTTATTGTGTATTCCTTTTTGGCAACTTCCACTCTTTATTGGGACAAAGGAGGAAGGGGGGGAGACCAACACCACAGGCCCACCCACCAAGATTGTCCAGGCTTCAGCACCTAGCACAGCATGAGTAAATCATCAATACTGGCAACATGGGAGGGGTAGAGTGGGGAAGATTCCATACACAGGAAGGATTTAAAATGTTAGCAGAAATGGATGTGGAAGGAAATTTTGCAGACAGGAAAAATGCTTCTGGGAGCGTTGGTTTACATGGGTTAGTGTTCACAGAGCATGCCATTCCCAGGTGACAGGAGGAGACACATATGTAGGAGAGGGCCCCAGGGCTAAAGAGCAAGGGAGGTATGCCCCTACAGGCACCAGATCCTCCATGCCATCCTGCCCACAGCGAGCCAGTACTCATCTACTGTAGCCATGACATGCAGCACTTCCCTATGGGGAAAGCTCCACTGGTCAGGTCCTGCAGCAGTGCGGCCACAGAAAGCCCCAACCACCCAGTGGATCTGTACCATACTGGGCACCGAGGCCTCAAGCTGCTCAGAAGGAGGCATCTCTGGAGGTGTCTGCCCTTCACCCTGCACTTCACCAGAGTCGACACACCACTATGGGGGTCAGCCAGCTAGATGGCTTCCTGGACTTTAGGGCTCCACTCTTATTTTATGCAAGCCCCTGGGCACTTCAAATAGTCTCCCCAGCCATACACCTCTGCCTGGCGGTTTCCTCTTTGGGCAGGGGTCTCTCCTGTGCACCTTCAGCAGCAGTCCAATGATGCTCAGGTTCCCAGTGGGGAAGAGGGAAGCTCTTGTGTTGCCCTCAGAGGTATAGATCCAGGAGGCCTGGATCAGCTGCTCCCACCAGCTGCTTGGTGTGGGAGAGCCTAGGAAGCTGAGGGGCCCTAGTGGCCTCTCTGAGAGTCCTCTAAAGGCTCTGGGTCAGCAAGCGCCCCACTCCAACTGCAGCATGGCTTGCATAACCTGCTGCAGAGCTAGAGGTGGGCCTGGAGGGGTAAGGGCCTGAGGTGCCCCAGAGGCAGGTGGTGGTGGTGCTCAAAGAGCAGGTCTCGAAGGTGAGTAGTAACAATGGCTGCAGCAGGAGTGGCAGCTCTGTGGACAGGGAAGGACAGCCACCCTGGGCCCGGGAGAAGATCCCCATGGGCAGGTGCAGGAAGGACAACAGGCCTGCATCTTCCTGGAGACTGGAAAACCACAGCTCCAACTGCTTAGTGTTGAGGAGGCCCAGAATAAAGGCATGGAAGTGGCAATGGCTGCTGCCCAGTGGGGCCAGTCAGCTGCCTGGGCTATGCAGGATTCCAAGGGGACAGGTGCTGGAGCTGGCTCCACTACGCCTCAGGGGCTGCTCCTGCACTGCGGTGATGAAGTCCTTTTGGAAAGGCTTCAGCCCATCTGCCACCTGGGCGTGGAGGGCCGGGCAGGGAGTAGTCAGCACCAGGTGCCACACATCTGGGCTCAGTTGGCTATTCCCCAACTGGGCCTTCTGAATGAAGTTCTGGGTGGCCCTGAAGTGTGAGATGATTTCATCCACTGAGGTGCTGATAGCTATCAGGAGACCTTTTTTCTGCTCCTGCAGTTGGCTAGTCACTCTGGGCTTCTGTCCTCCAAAGCCACTGGGTCCCGAGGACACCAGAGAATGACCAAGAACTGTGGGCTGAAGTAAGGGAAGAAGGATGCAGTGACACATTCCAAGGACTCCAAGCTCCTGCACAAGTCATCTCCTGTGGTTCTGCAGTGTCCCTGCTCCTGAAGGGTCTTGGTGAGAGGAGGCTCAGGGCTGTGTGGAACACAGGGCATCTCAACCAGGCCCAGAGTGAAAGCCTGCCCACTTCCCAGCACTTGCTGCTCCCCACCACCACCTTAGTTCCCATATCCCTTCCTCAGGGTCCAGCACCCACCTTAATTTACTGTATATTTCAAAATAACCAGAGGAGTGAATTTGAAATATTACCAACACAAAGAAATGATAAATGTTTGAGGTGATGGATATCCCAATTACCCTGATTTGATCATTACACATTGTATGCTTATATCACATGTACCCCCATAAAAATTATGTATCCATAAAAATAAAAAAATAGTGTGTTCTCAAAAAGAAGAAGGGGGAGGAGGAGGGACATAAGAGAGCTGGCTTCCTTTCTCTGCCATGTGAGGATAGAAAACCCTGATGTAAGCCAGGAAGAGAGTCCTCACCGGGAGCCAAAGCCACGGGCACCTTGATCTTGGACTTCCAGAACAGTGAGAAATAAATGTTTGTTATCTAAGCCACTCAGTCTTTGGTAACTTGTGACAGCTGCCAGAACTGACTAAGACAATGGACTTCACAATTTCTGTTTATGTTAGTGTTCCCAATCCCTTTTTCAGGAGAGCCCGTGGCCAGCCCTTGCTGTCTTCTATTTTTCTTTTTTTCTGATCGAATCTGCTCCCAAAAAGGACCTGGTCTACTCTCAGCATGTATTTCAGAGCAGGTACTACTCCTCTCTGGGGAATTTTCCTTAAATCCTTATCTGTTATTTATCAAGTGCATGGAGCTGTTTCTTGCAATGGGAAAGCAGGCACTAACAAGCTGGCAGGGCAACTCAGGGAACGGGGGCGGGGCGGGGGGAGGTCTGGGCCCTCCCCAGGGCTCTGCAAATGCGGCCACACTGCAGCCCTCTATTCCGTCTCTGTCTATATATCCTCATACACACAGTGCATGAGTCTGTGTAGGCAGATAGACACAGTTTCCAAATCTGGGCCTGCCCAAAGATTGCTGGGCAATCTTGGGTGGTTTCCTCTGAGTTTCAGTACCCTTGTCACCAGTCTGGAGACAGCAATCCCTATTGCAGATGATCAAATGAGAGCGAAGTGTGGGGCCTCCAGCCTAGCCTAGTGTCTAGATTTCAGGGTCTTTTTTTTTTTTTTTTTTTTTTTTGAGTTGGAGTCTCACTCTGTTGCCCAGACTGGAGGGCAGTGGCCGCTCCCAGCCACCGCAGCCTCGACCTGCTGGGTTCCGGCAATCCTTCCGCCTCAGCCTTCCGAGTAGCTGGAACTACAGGCGTGCGCTACCACGCCCGGCTAATTTTTGATTTATTGTAGAGATGAGGTCTCGCCAAGTTGCCCAGGCGGGTCTCGAACCTGCGGGCTCAGGCAATCCACTCACCTCAGCCTCCCAAAGGTGTGGGATTACAGGCTGAGCCACCGAGCCCGGCTATTGCAGAGTCTTATAAACTCTGTTTCTCCCTGCTTCCAAGTCAAAGCCTGTGAGCATGGCCATGTTTTCATTAAAGTTTCTATCTTCAGTCTTAGTTCCTGGGGTACGAAGAAAAGAAAAAGCACGTGGCCTTGGGACGGCTGCAATGTGCCACAAGAAATCTTGAATACACTACCTGTAGTGGGTTGAACTGTGTCCCTTCAAAAGATATGCCCAAGTCCTAGCCCCCAGTACCTGTGAATGTGACTTTATGTGGACATAGGGTCTTTGCAGAGGTGATCAAGTTAAGAGGAGATATTTTGGATTTAGGGTAGGCCACAAATTCAATAATTGGTGCCTGTATGAGAGAAAGGGGAGGGAAAATTGAGAAACAGACACAGAAGAGAAGACCTTGTGAAGATGGAGGCAGAGACCAGAGTTGTTAACACAAGCTAAGGAATGTCTGAAGCCACCATAAGCTGGATGAAGCAAGTAAGGATTCTCTTCTAGAGACTTTCAGAGAAAGCATGGCTCTGCTGACACCTTAATTTTGGACCCTGGCCTCCAGAACTATGAGAGAATAAATTTCTATTGTTTTAAGTCACTACGTTTGTAGTAATTTGTTATGGTAGCTATAGGAAACTAAGGCACTGCCTGAAGGAAGAATTATTCATGCAGCAACATGTCCAGAGAAACCAGCATGCATGTTTGCTAGTACATTCCCATCTGGTGTGTCCAGAGCATCAGGAGAGGCAGTAACCCTCCTAGCAGCCATCTGGTCTCTTTCCCTGGCTCTAAGGCAGAGCTGGCACCTGCACATGGATGGTCCCACCCCATGCCCAGGTTGCACGTGATAGAGTTCCCAACTGTGATGCGTTACATGGGGGGCACCTGTCCACTTCCTCACATGCAGGCAGATTAAACACACTGCCCTTTAAATGCTCTCTAGAAAGGTCTGGTCCAAAGCACAATGGCAGGTGTGGTAATTGTGTTTCCTCAGTTACCACAGTGCTAAGAAATAGCTTATTATTTTCTCCTTTGACCAAAAGATTTCTTAACATTTCTTTTGATGAAATAGGATCAACACTAATTTCCTTTTTATGCATTGTGTCTATCAATTGAAATGGAAAGAAGAAAGCCATTGCAAGCTTTCATTTATATTTACGTATAGATAGATAGATGTAGATATTTATGATTTCTTCCCAGAATTCATAGACCCAAATGGAAAGGAAAAGTTGCATTGCTAAGTACACATATTTTGAGAGGTATACAAATAAGAGCAAAGCCCTGCTGGCTCATGTGGACAGCTCTGCATCTCCGCCTGTAGTGCTCTGGGTGTGTATTCACGGGAAAATATAAGTGGCCACCTCTTCACAGCCTTTATTCCATAGACAATTGCTTACCTCACCTCTTTTCACTGGAATAAAATAATTTGAAATATCCGGCATCTAAAAGTGCAAAAATGCACAGTGGGTCCAAGTAGCAGTGATTTATGCCTATGAGGCCCTGCAGCCAAAATC